>MU260093.1:97500-167500 GCA_020310875.1 Ceratopteris richardii | reverse complement strand
TGGTTTAATCTCATAAATATAGAAACAATGGTTCAAAACTTTCACTAGAATAAATCTTGGAAGTATTGAGTCTTACCTAGTTTGAATCAAATCAGTTTAGTGTCTTAGAAGTTGAATCGATTACACAAAGTTTTGGTTCTTCCTTCCCACTTTTTCAAACCTTGGATTTGATTTGGAAGGAATCCTCAAAGTCATTTCTAGATGAATTCATTTCTAGATGAATTCACTTCTAGATAGGATTCAACAGGATGGAATAGGTGATTGAATTAAACATCAAGGGAAGATGTTTTGTTAAGAACCCATTCAATTTTAGAAGACACTTGAGTTCTAGAGAACTCATTCATCCATTGAGCGTTTCCTCAAGATGGATGGATGAAGAAATAGTCTAAAGTTCTCTCAAAAATTTTGAGTAAAACTCTTAAACAGAAAAGATTTAGGAATTGTTTTTAAGTTCTCAAAATTCCAAAGAAGTCAAGCCTTTGAAGAAATAGCCTAGTGTAAATAATTGGAAGTTGGTTGCCCAAAGATACCAATAAATTCTTTCTTGCATTCTAACTTGAAACTAAAGCCCAATAGGACATGATAGTCTTGTATCTGGGAAAAGAGATCAGTAAATGTTGGTTATGAAGTAGAACGTAGTAAAAAACAACTAAGTTAGATGTTTTGATCAACCTCAACTTAAGGAGACTTCTCAAATTCTTGAACTAGTAAGTGATCCACCTATTTTCCTAGGTCCATGCACTAGTAGTGCATAGAAATGAACCCATATAGCAAATTAGTTGGAGAGTTTTAGAATCCACCTACATATGTTTATGCTATGGATGCTTATTTTGGACATAGCGAAACATTGAATTAGGCAGTCCAACCTTATTATTATTTCCATACTTTGCACTTGATTTAGTGTTTCATATGCAAAGCTAGGTAATTTTAGAATGATTCCTCTCTTTCCAGATCTAGTATGGGACAAAATCCCCTTCTAACAAAGAGGCGAATCAGAGAGATGAAAACCATGATCAACAAGACTAATCATGGGCCATGGGAGAATACTCCACATATTATACCTACACACATTTTCAAGGGAGAAAATGTTAAAGGGGGGGAAGAATGTTGTCTAAATATGGGTCCAACCAGCAAAAGGCATGGGTGTTGACTGTCCAAAGTCACTTGGAGAGCCCTTGGAGTTTATTGAGAAACCCTTGTGAAAGTGTCTCCAAGACTATGGTTTGAATCCATGAGCTATTTCTATTTATTTACTCCCAATTGAAGAGTTTTGACACTTAGGATTGATTTTTCCTAAGGGTATGGTATTTAACCCTTAGGGAGGCCTTTGAAGCCCATGTACTTGTATATACAAGCTTAGGAGAAATCCTTTTAGAATTCATGTGAGAGCCATGTGGGGACGATGTGATTTCATGTGAGTTCCAAGGTTAGAAGGCCTTGGATTAGCATCTGTGTGTAGCTGACACTTGGCAATCTCTTCTCACATTTCCCCCCTTGTTTGGGTGGATATGTGCATTTCTCACCCCTTGTGGACTTAGTTCTTGCTAGGATATTATTCTCTTAGTCTTGCTAGACTTTCTTAGGTTAGTTGTTATCTAACACAAATCCTCTTGGCATCTCATTTTCTCTTTAATCTTTTGAATTCTCTCTTGTGCTTATTGTTGTGCATCTTGTATGATTCTTTCTAACTCATGTTTTCTATTTTTTGCAATTTGTATCTTATGCCATTGTTGTTCAGTGAGGGGTTCTAAATATGTTTTGACTCTATAGCCACTTATGTAATAAGGTATGATGTTTCCATCCAATGTGGCTAGTTGTATTGCACCACTAGGAGCTAGCTTATGCAAAATGTGTGGTCCATGGGCTCTCTTGTGCAATTTATTACCTAAATCTTTTATTATGAATGCAAAAACCGTGTCTCCTTTCTTCAAATCTTTGTCTTTAATATGCATGTCAAAATATGTTTTTTGTATCCTTTTATTTGCATATAAAGAGTTTATTGCTTGAAGTCTTTTTTATCCATATTATTCCAATCCTTCATCTCTATCCACAAATTCATGACTTTTTAATTCTAGGATTTGTGCTATTTTTAGGGTTGGAATTAAGAATTTGATGGAAAAGAAAGCATTTTGGCCATACAACATATGAAATGGTTTTGTTGCAATATTGGTCTTATAAGCAACTCTATAAGCCCATAGAGCATGATGTAGTTGCTTGTCCCAATTTGATCTCTTACTCTTTACTATCTTTTGTAGAATTGTACATATCACTTTATTGGTACTCTCTTCTAGAACATTTTCTGACTGATTATATGGAGCTCACAATCTATGAATCTCTAAAAATTCACCCAACAAAAAACCTATGAACTCATTAAAGAAATGAGTACCTCTATCACTGACAATTTCAATTGGCAATCCAAAGCTTACAAAAATGTTTTGAAATAAAAATCTAGCTATTGTTTGTGTATCAATCCTTCTTGTTGCCTTAGCTTTTGCCCACTTGTTCAAGTAGTTACTTTCCACTATAATATGTACTTTGAATGAGTATTTTTAGAAGGAGGTGAAATGGGTCTAATGAAATATATTCCCCATTTTGAAAAGTCTCTAAAAATCATGGTTGGTCTAAGAGGCATTTCATCTTTCTTAATTGGGATTTTGATTATTTGGCATACATCACTTTCTTTTTACAAATAAATGTACATCTTGATGAAGATTAGGCTACCACAATCCAACATATATAATTAGTTTAGCAGTTCTATCAACTAAAAAGTGTCTTGATGCAGATTCAACATATGCCAATTGAAGAATCTTGACGTATTCATCCTTATGTACACATATCCTCAAATATCCATCTTTTGCTCTTTTGTATAGTTGATCACCTATCAAAGAGTAATCTTCACATTCCAATTCCATCACCTTCTCATAAAAATTTTCTTCCTCTTTCTCCTTGTGTGACTTTAAGCATTCAACTATTTCTTCACTCCATTATGGGTTTTCTTGAATAAAGTGGCGGTGATCCATAAATTGTTGTTCTTGGAATGTTTCACATTGTTCAGTAAAGTAATGTACATCCCTCCTCTAGTAAGGCCAATACACACTGCAAGTTTATTAAGGTTTGAAACTTAGATGCATGCATTACATCTTGTGAGTGATGTTCCTTTTCCATATAGTCCCTTTGTTCTTCATTCAAGATACAAGTCAACAAAATTCCCAATTGATGAAGATAATAAAAGTTTCCAGAGAGTAAACTATAAATTTTACTTTTATCGGTCTCCTTACCAAGATTCTCTTTCCTAAATTGAGGTCAAAAACTTAATATTGGAATTATGTTGTTAGCTCACCTAAGAATCTTTTCTACTTTAAAGAGATATGGGTCTGGTAGTTCATCATTCAGTCCCTTTGGATCTTCTCCATTACTCAACCTAGATACAGGGTTTGCTCTAATGTGAGTTTTCCCTTGTTTGACATTAATAACAAAAATCATCTAACTATTCTACATGTGTTATAGGGTTTATTCACCGAGTACAATAAAGCTTGATGGTCCACAAAGATTTTGAACTTGTTAGATAGAAGATAATGTCTAAATTTCTTAATAGCATCAACTATATCCAATCCTTCTCTTTCAATACTTGTATAGTTTTTCTATGCGTGGTTAAGTTACCAGCTTGCATATGCAATTGGAAAATCCAATTTTATATTGTCAATAGGTTGAGCTAAAATGCAACCTAATGCAAAACTTGAAGCATCAACATGAACATGAAAGATCTTCTCCCAATTTGGAGGCTTCAAAATTGGTGTTGAACTTAACCATGTTTTGATCTTTTTGAAAGATTTCTCACACTCCTCATCCCATTCAAATTTAGTGCATAATTATAGAAAAATCATCTATAATACCCAAAATGCTCCATGAATGCCTATAATTCCTTTACATTTGTGGGTCTTGGCATCTCAAAAATAATCTTTTTTTTTTTTCATCTCATATGTAGAAATGCCATTCTTAGATACTATGTAGCCCAAGATTCTTCCCTACCTTACAAAAAAATATACACTTCTCAGGCTTGTTACATACTCTATAAATCTTACATTTATGGAAAATATGTCTAAGATCTACCAAGTGATTTGGTCAACTTGATGGAAAAACACATAGCTCATCAACATACAATTTCTTAAACACATGACACATTAGTCTTTGAAAAGTTTCAAGTGCATTGGTTAAACCAAGAGACATAACTCTAAATGCATAGACTCCCCATTCTGTTGCAAACATAGTTTTATGTTGGTCTTCTAGTGCAATAGTAACCTAATTCTATCTAGAGAAACCATCTAGGAAGTAATACACCTCTTTTCCTGTTACTCTTTCTAAAAAATGATCAATAAGTGGCAAAGGTTAGTTATCTCTTATAGTGGTTGCATTAAGTTTATTTAGGTTAATAAAAACCCTAATTTTTCCATTTTTCATTATCACCACCACTGTAGGGGATATCCACTCTATGTGTTCAATTTCATAAATAAACCCGATTAAAAACAATCAATCTTGTCTTTACTTTTGGTAGTGTATACATCATTGTACGTATAACATCTTTGTTTAATAGTTTTAGATTCACAAGCTATGGGAATTTTATGAACACACATGTTTGGATCTACTCTTTTGAGGTCCTTATAATTCCAAGCAAACACTTCTTTGTATTCTCTCACCAATGCTACTAAGGCTTCCTGTCTTCCTCTTGCACATCATTTGCCATGATCATTTTCCTTTCTTCCCCTTCCTCAATATTCACAAGGATTTGATCTTTGTTTTCATGAGATTGATCTTCTTTTGGTTCTCTTTGAGGTTTTCAAAACATTACTTTTCTCTCTTCCATCTCATACATTTTGAAGTGATCAAGTACATCTATCTTATTCTCTTGTTTTTCTATGATCTTTTGTTTGTTCGAAGGTTTAGAGTCTTGATCTTCTTCATGATTTGATTCAATATTTCTCTATTTTGAAGGATGTATGATTTTGACCATGTTAAATGTTACTATGGAATAGCCTTCTAAATCAAATATTTTTATAGATATTTTTTTCACAAGTTGCTACATCTAAACTGGCTAATCATATGGTTCAAATTCTTTTTTCATCAAAATACATGGGTATATATATTGGATCATCTATTGTCCTCTCTAGTTTACATTCTTCCTTAGTCAACTTCTACAATAGGTGGCTACAATAAGTTAGCATACTTTGTTTTATGGACTCTCTTCCAATCCCTTGGTGATATATCATGATGTGACTTGCTTTTCAAGTTTACCTTGGTGATATTGTCTTCATGTTGAAGGTACAAGTAATCATTCCCCAAAAACTGAACAACTTTAAGATGTCCTAAGAATCATGTCCCAAGTATGATATCATATGTGTTTAGCTTTATGAATTCCACTACAGTTAATGTGTGCTTAAATCTAATCCCACATGTTTTGAGGTCAATTTGTTCTAACAAACCTATTGGATATTCCATGTGTTCATTTGCTTGCTAAAGTTTTAGTTTTATAGCTTTCAATTTAGGTTTTCCCCATTTTCCCCAAACCTTTTTTGTAATGATTGCCACTCCATGTTGGAGTTAGACGTCTGCGGAAGCACACGAACAGCACAAGGAAGAAAAAGAAGCTTGGAGCACAACACACAAGACTGAATGTATTACTAGAGAATATACAAAATATTAGTAGCCCATTAGGGCAATAGGCGTATATACAAGTCGGGGGAAAAAAACCTCCTAAAGAGGGAAAAAAATGCCCCGGCGGTCCTAGTGTGTTCACACACATCACTACCTAAATATATCAACAAATCCCCCCTGGGAGTGATGCGGTGAACAAGGAACTGGCACTCATGTATAAGGAAGTGCCAAGCTATGTGGAAATCACTCCACAAAAGGAAGTAAGCCCAAAGATTTGCGGAAAGCTTCAAACTTCTCCCTAGGCAGAGCCTTCATGAAAAGGTCTGCAATGTTCTCCTGCATGGGCACATATGCCAAGCTGATCTCCCCAACAGAGAACCTCTCCCTGACATAGTGCTAATGCACCTCAATGTGCTTAGTGCGAGCATGGAACACAGGGTTCCTCGCAACTACTAATGCGCTCTGACTGTCAGTGAAGATGGTGGTGGCAGAAGACTGACCAACACCCAAATCAGCCATAAGGCGTCTGAGCCACACACACTCAACAGTCGTTGTGAAAGCTGCCCTATACTCAGCCTCACAACTGGAAGTGGCCACAGTAGGCTGCTTCTTGCTCAACCAAGATATACATGAGCTACCAAGCATGAAGCAAAAACCACTGGTGGACACACGAGTGTCATAGCAACCAGCCCAATCAGAGTCAGAAAAAGCATGCAAATCTGGCGGTAGTGATCCCCCCTTGGGATAAAACAACCCAAGTAGCCGAGTACCACTCACGTAGTGAAAGATGCGCTTAACCGCCTTCCAATGCGTGACTCCTGGGCAATGCATAAACCTGCTCATCTGTGAGACAGCAAACTGAATATCTGGCAGAGTAATGCATAAGTAAATCAAGCATCCAACAGCCTGCTGATAGAGAATAGCATCAAATGCATCTCCAACATCATGAAGACTCAATCGTAAACCTGTCTCCATAGGAGTGGCAATAGGCTTACAGTCTTCAAGGCCAAAACGCTGCAATAATGTGTCAATATATTTCGTTTGACACAAAGCCATTCCACCATCAACTTGCATAAACTGAATGCCCAAATAGTGATGCAAATGCCATGAGGCATGCAAATCAGCCTTGAAATCAGCAATATGCTTCTCAATAGGACTAGTGAGCAGCATGTCATCAACATAGACAACAATGATCAGAAGCACATCATGAGCACGCTTAACATATATGCTTTCAGTTGGACTGTTCACAAAACCATGTGCAACCAGATAGGCATGTATCTTCTCATACCAAGCATGTGGTGCTTGCTTTAAACCATATAATGCCTTTTTTAACCTGCACACCTGGTTTTCATGCCCTTTCTGCACAAAGCCTCGGGGCTGAAAAACATACACTTCTTCATGCAAGTCACCATTCAGAAATGTTGTTTTAATGTCCAACTGATGTACATTCCAACCATGATGGGCTGCAAGTGCACAAAGCTCCGAACAGTAGTCATACGGCATGTAGGTGCAAAGGTCTCATCAAAATCAATGCCTCTTTCCTTCGCATAACCCTTTGCAACAAGCCTAGCCTTATACCTGTCAACTGTACCATCAGGTTTACGCTTCAGCTTGTATACCCACTTAGTGCCAATGGCCTTCTTGCCAGGAGGCAAGTCACATAAAGACCATGTACCGTTCTTCATTATAGCATCATATTCAGATTGCATGGCAGCCATCCAATTTTTTGAATTCTATGCTTCATCAAAAGAAATAGGCTCATTCTGATCACAAAGACTAGACGCAGCCATAGCATAGCAATCTGATGCAAAGGTGGCACTATGAGAGCCTGAACGAGTACGATATGACAAAGGTGCATCTAGTTTGCTGTCACGCAAAGTCTGCACCAACCATTTTGGCATAGTTTTTGCCTGCTCAATATCAGCTCTCTCATCAACAAGTGCATCATGTAAATCTGCATCAGAAATAGAATGATCTACATCATCATATGAAACCTGCAAAGACTGAGAAGTTGCCTCATTAGGACCAGCACTAGACTGTCCACCTGTAAAAAGAGGCATCAAGGTATCATACATGTCTTTGGAGCTAACAGATGTCTCCTTAATACATGAAAGCAATGGATGAATAGCATCTTCCACAAAGACAACATCACGGCTAACCAGAATGCGTTTAGTCTGTGGATGATACAAACGATAGCCTTTACTTTCAGAACTGTACCCAACAAAAATACATTTTACTGCCTTATCATCCAATTTTCTGTGATGTTGTTCAGGCACTAATACATATGCCAAACAACCAAAAACACGCAGATGAGCAACAGATGGCTTGCGGTCATGCCAAGCCTCATATGGAGTGATAGACTGCAGCGCTTTAGTGGGACACCTGTTAAGTACATATGCTACACACATGACACCCTCAAGCCAGAAACTATGTGGTAAAGCCTGACTCTTGACCATACACCTCGCCATCTCCATGAGTGACCTGTTCTTCCGTTCAGCAACTCCATTCTGTTGAGGTGTATACGGCACTGTACACTGGTGTTTTATCCCACGTTCAGCCAGAAATGCATTAAAATCAGAAGACATATATTCCCCCCCTCGATCAGAACGGAGGGTGCCCATTTTACATGCTGACATATTTTCAACCAAAACCAAAAACTGTTTAAAGCACATGAACACTTCGGACTTTGCTTTGAGTGGATATACCCATGCATGCCTGGAAAAATCATCAATGAAAGTCACGAAGTAAAGGTAGTTCCCAAAAGAGGGTGTCTGCATAGGACCACAGACATCACTATGTACAAGCTGCAATTTCTGCGTAGCCCGAACTGAACCATCTTTTGGAAAGGAGGAACGCTGCATTTTGCCCAAAATACAGCCTTCACATACATGTTTTCTAGGTACCTCAAGCTTGGGCAAAGAAGACACCATATCAGATTTCTGTAGGCGTAGCAAACTAGCAAAATTCAGATGACCAAAGCGTGCATGCCAAAGCTTTGCATTTGACATAGCCTGAGAATCATGAACTGCACATGCCGAATCATTCACAGATCTTTCATAGTCTATGAGCTTATACAACCCACGACATAAACTGCCAAAAGCAATAATAACATCGCCATTTGACAGATCATGAACTGTACATCTGTCATCAACAAATTTCACAACCAAGCCAATCTTGGCTAATGCAGAAACTGATAACAGTTTCTTCTTGATCCCTGGCACAAATAAAGCATCTGACAAGGTGAAAGAACTACCATCAGCAATAGTCAGAATGATCTTACCAACTCCCATAACAGGATAAGAGGAGTTGTTGGCGCATGTGATAGTATTCCCTGTAGGGGCAGGCTCGAGTGAAGAGAAGAAACTGCGCTGCGAGGTAATATGTTTGGTCGCCCCACTGTCAAAGTACCAAACATCTGAGTCCACTGCAGACATGCACTGCTCATGAGAAGATGGGTCAAAACTGCAAACAGTAGTAAACGCCCATTCTTCTTCCTGCACAAGATTAGCAGACTCTGTTTTTGGTGTAGAGGCTTCTGCAACAACCATTCCAGCCTCCTTTTTCTTTGCCTCTTTTGCAGCCAGTTTTGGACAGTTCTTTATGATATGATCATTCCCTTTACAGTACTTGCAAAACAATTTTTGCTTTTCTGATTTCTTCTCATCTCTATCCTGGTTCTTCGAATGTGCAGCATTTGCAGGTTTCTGCTTACTAGTAGAAGAGCTCCATTTTCCTTTGCCCTTCTGACTAGCCAGGAAAGCTTGATCTGCAACACGCATAATGGACCTATTCTACCTGGACTGATCTTCCTGCAACAGAACAGAGACTAACTCCTCAAATGATAAGGCATTCGGATTGCCTTTCATCATCAACCGAAGAGTAGAAGCAAAACTCTGATATGAATCAGGAAGACCATTCAGAACGGTCTGCACAAGTGAGCTATCTGGTATAACCTCATCAGCAGAAATCAACTGTTCCTTCAAATCTTTGATCTTCGTTAGGAAACTGTCCATAGAATCACCTTCATTCATGTGCTCACTCTCCAACTGTTTTCGGAGGTAAGCAACACGAGCCTCATTCCTAGCTTGGTACAATGTGGTAAGTGTATCCCAAGCATCCCTAGCTGTTCTGCAAGAGCGAATATGAGGAATAATGGCACGTTTGACAGACAAAGCTATCAATGCATGTGCCTGGGCATCTCTGCCATCCCAACGAATCTGCTCTGCAGTAGGTGCAACAGAAACAGCAACACGAACAGGAATCTGCACAATATCATCTTCGACACCATCTTCATCAGCTCCAGCACCTGTATTTGTAGTACCTGTCGTTACAGGTGTAACAGGACGTCTTTCAACACCCTGTACAATGTTCCATAATCCTTTTGCAACCAAAACATGTCGCATCATATAAGCCCATAATGGGTAGTTCGTACCATCCAACTTATCCTCAACAGCCAACATACGGAATACATCACTGCTTTCAACCATGGCCGGTGACTAAAATACCTTGATGCAGAAAATTGACTGTATCTCAAAAAGTTGAATAGAACTGCCCAGACGAGTTCTGCTAGACCTGTAGCAAACTTTGAGACGCTTAAACTGGCGAACAAAAACTGGTATATACCTTTGGCACAAAAAGACAAAATAGCCTGCATAAGCATTGTGATAGTGCGTTCGGAGGCCGAAACGAGCTCAGATCGCGATTCTGAGATTGCAAACGGAGGAGTGTCGATGGCGCCCTAGATGAAGCAACGACCTGCTCTGATACCAGTTGTTGGAGTTAGACGTCTGCGGAAGCACGCGAACAGCACAAGGAAGAAGAAGAAGCTTGGAGCACAACACACAAGATTGAATGTATTACTAGAGAATGTACAAAAGATTAGTAGCCCATTAGGGCAATAGGCGTATATACAAGCCGGGGGAAAAAGACCTCCTAAAGAGGGAAAAAAATGCCCTGACGGTCCTAGTGTGTTCACACACATCACTACCTAAATATATCAACACTCCACTCCAATATCCAAATTAGTTTTGTACCTCATGTCCTTGGAAATCCAAATTTAGAGTTGTATTACCTTCTACGCCTTCACAATATCCTCCTATTTTATCCAATGGTACTTGAAATTCTTTCTTGTCTTAGGTTGTGTTCTTCTTGTTTTTTTATCAAATCTATGCAATATCTTCTCAATTTAGGGTTTTGTTTCAATAATTCTTGCCAAGAGATTTTACATGTGATTTCCATGTCTTGTAGTTGTTCCAGCATGTTAGTCCTTTGCACTTGATTATGTGCTTTCATTTTTTTATAAGTAATAGTTTTGTCATCCATTTTTCTTCATCCAATTGTCCTTCTCCAACTTCTACAATAGGTGGCTTTTGGGAATTATACTCAGTCTTTTTCTCTCTTAATTCCTATGAGAACACCTAATCCATGCATTTCTTGAGTTGATCATATGAGATTCTTGTTTCCCTAAATACTTGATCCCTTTCCATGATCTCTTATGCAGGCTCAATCAATTTTTTATAGGTTAAAAATCTTCTCCCTTTTTCTTATAGTATGGGATATTCATTATCATAATGAAGGTCCTTTCTTCAACCTTGCTTGATATTGTTTCAAGAGTTTTTTCATTTGTTTAGTCAATAGTTTTACCAATGCAAATCCTTCTTTCCTTGCTTTTTCTTTCTTGTCCAATTGATCTTTCTGTTCTTGTTCTTGTAGCAACTTATGTACTTTAGCTTTTGCTTTCTCTCTTCTCTTCTTCGAGGAATTCCCCTTATCTTTTTCTTGATTTTCTTCTTTGTTAGATTTTTCATTAACTTCTTTTTCCTTCATTTTCAATGCTTGTGCCTTGGTGATTACTAGATGTTCTTTACCATAATCCCTGTAATACACTTACACCTTCAATATGGGAAGTTGAGGTCAATGTCTAATAAAATGATCTTCCCCACACCTATAATAGGTTCCTTTTTAAAATTTTATGAGGTTTTTCCCCCATATTTCTTTGTGTAGGTACAAATTTGTTTGTTTGTCATGAACATAAATGTTGCAAGATCCATCTCATAATCTCCACTATTGTTCAGATAGGCTATGTATTGATTTTATTTGTTATATCCCCATTTATTTTCTAACAATTCCTCATTATAAGCTATTGAACATCTATCCTCTAAGTCATATAGATACATTGAAGTGGGTGGGGTTATGGATCTTTCCACGTTTTCTTCCAAGGGTATGTATTTAATAGGCACTACATTCGTAGGCAAAGGAGGTTGTTGTCCTAGAAAAAGTAGAGGTACATCATGAATTTTCCTTCCTTCACTTGGTGACTATTTCGGTGAGCTTTCCTTTTTCTACCTGATGGATTTTTGAATGGCCCTTTGTCCCCTATATGTGTTCCAATTTCTTTCTGGCTGAAAGAATTGCCTTACTCTCTTATCTTCCTGAAAGAAATTTCTAGGTTTTTGGCAAAAGTTTGTAGGATGTTTCCCCCCATGGTTGAAACATCTAATGTTCTGAGGTCTTTGAGGATTATTTTGTTGTAACCCTAATCCTAGATGTTTAGAAATTTCTTTGGCCGATTCCTCAATGTATGGGAAACTATTATCTATTTTTGTGGAAAATTCATTTGCCATTACGTCTTTGCCTCTGTTATCATCCAAGTCTATGGCTTATTTTATGCACTCACTCAGATACTCACATCTTCTACACTAATCATGGTTCTCAATTGTGCATTTGTTGATCCCTCTCTGAACAAACATATTCTTTTTTGCATAGATGGTCTTTCTTGGGTTGGACATCTATCTATATATTGTTTGAATCTCCTTTTTGTTGATCTCACTGACTCATTAAGGTTTTGTTTAAAGGTGTGAATCAATGTGGAAGCAACCATGCTTGATACATCTTTTTGAAAATTTGCATGTAAAATCTTCTAGTAATGCCTCAATATTGACAAAAATCTCCCTAGTGAGTGGTTGAAACCACATAAGTGTTGATCCTATCAATGATAATCGAAACGATTTATATTGAGTGAATAAATCTTCTACTTCCCTAGCCCTTAGAAGTTTTCTGAATTCTATTACATGGTCATATGGATTAGTGGATCCATCCTATTTATTCTTCATACTTTTCACCAGTTGAGATGGTCTTAATCTTCTATATTGCCCTTGAAATCTTTCCATATTATTTATTCTTGGAATGTTGATGTTCTCCCCATTTGTTCTATGGTTCCTTAGGTTTCTAGCTTCTTAGGTTGATTTATATTTAATTTGATTGGTCGACTGTGTGGATTCGCAAAATTGTTCTCTCTATCCTCCCTAGTTTGATGAGTTTGATCATTTTCATAATTTTGTGTATAATTCCTATGATTTTTAGAATCCACATTTGACTTTGTGTTTTTCATCTACTCCTTGTGTTTGTGGACTTCTCCTTGAAAATATGGGTTTGTTTTTGTATATGTATGAAAATTTTAATTCTTACAAGTTTTGAAAATCTCTTACCTTCTCCATTCACAAAAGTAGGTGATTCTCTAAGATCATTGTAACTTTCATGACTTTAAGGTTCATGTGTGAGTCTAGGTGCAGTGCCGAATATAGATCGTTTGTCTCATGATTTATGTAAAGCAAAGTCTCCACTTGGTCACAAGCTACTTTGATTACTTATTCCTCTGTGTGTACAAATTGACTATCCTCTAGGAGTTAGTACTTCCTCAGATTTTCATCTCTCATGGATTTTTGTGTTGGCGAATTCTCCTTGATCGTTTATGTTTTCTAGGTCACTTGTTAGGATATACATAGTACCATCCCTCTTTATGTGTTATTCATTCATAAAGTGAGTGATTGGGTCATGTTACAAGGTGAGCTTGACCTAATTCTTTCTATAAACCTTTGAATTCCATCCTTGTAAATGTATACGCTAAACCTATTTGTAAATTAATAATTCAAAATGTTTCTATAACCTATTTGATCATTCTCCTTGCATCATGTTTCTAGTTCCTTGTGAGGTCATGCTTTGTCTAGAGGAAATGTTTTTTTCTATCTCTTGGTCTTGAGTGTGATTAGGGTTAACCTACGGGATCACTTTTCTACCTCTTAACTTCATGTGATCTATTAAAGACTAGAGTTTATTTTTTCCAAAATTTTTCCCAATAATTTTTAGTTTTTTTTGCTTTTGTAAAAATTCAAGTTTTTGTTTTCTAGAAAGTCACGATTCTCTGTTAACTTTTCATTTCAAGAGGATAAAGCTCTATAGGGTCTTGAACTTTTTGCCAAATGGATGGAAAAAATTATAACTCCCTAGAGATGATTCCTTTTGAAAAGGACCCAAAAATTTACGATTTCTTACTAAAAGTGATAAAATCATGATTTTTTTCTCTAAAAATTCGTGATCCCTTGCACCAATTCAAGACATCAAAATTCAAGATTTCTTGAAAATTTTCGACAGGTTCACAATTTGTTGTCCTTCCTTTTTTTACAAAGTCATGATTTCTTCCAAGTTGTTTAAAGATTCACAATTTTATGGCCTTTTGGTGATTTTTTCCAAGTCCCTAATTTTTGTTTTTGTTTCAAAAATTTACCATTCTTTCAATATGAGGTTCTTGCAAAAAATCACGATACATAAATAGACTTCTTAGGCTTTCTAGCTGATGCATAGAGATCACCATAGACGTTTGGAGTAATGTACTCGAATAATTATGTTGAGAAAAATTATTTGCAGATTATGAGCATGAAGAGAAAGCCTTTTATTTATGCAAGAATGTTCTAAGAAAAATTCTCACTCATCTTAACCTCCTATGAATCAAGTAAAATCCTTTTGCACAAATTCTAATCAAATGCTAAGCAAGATAGAGATTGAATCTAGAATGCCTAGGATGAGTTAAATATACTTAAGAAGTCACATGTGTGATCCCAACATTTCAAGAAGAAGACAATGGGTATACACAATTATGAAGCATGATTCATATCTCTACATAAAGAACTTCAATGACTAAATCCTTGCATACATAAGCTTACAAGGATCTTTCCATGATTTATGCATTGTTTGCGAGCTTGGGACTATAAATCCAATCCAATATCTCTGAGAAGTAAGCAAACATGAACGATAGACAATCAGTAGTACAAAATAGCTCAAAGAAGATGATATGTTGTAAGACACCATTCAGAAATGCAATTATAATGTCCAACTAATGTACATTCCAATCATGATGAGCTACAAGTGCATAGATGCTATGAAAGGTGTTCATTCGGCATGTGGGTGCAAAGGTCTCATCAAAATCAATGCCTCTCTTGAGCATACCCTTTCACAACAAGCCTAGCCTTATACATGTCAACTTTTCCATTAGGCTTACATTTCAGCTTGTATATCCATTTAGACTCAATGGCCTTTATGCCTGGAGGCAAATCACATAAAGACCAAGTACCATTCTTCAAAATAGCATCATATTATGATTGTATAACAACCATCCAATTTTTTGAATTGTGTGCTTCATTAAAAGAAGCAGACTCATTCTTATTGCAAAGACTAGAGCTAGCCATTGCATAGCAATCTGATGCAAAAGAAGCTCGATGAGAGCTTCACTATGTACGATACAATAGAGGTGCATCTAATTTGCTATCTCTCAAAGTTTGCACCAACCATTTATGCATATTTTTAGCCTCTTCTATGTCAACCCTCTCATCAACCAGTGGAACATGCAAGTCTACATCAAAAATGAAATGATCAATATCATCATGTGACACCTATAAAGGCTGAGAAATTGCCTCATTTGGAGCATCACCTGATTGTCCACCTATAAAAAGAGGTAGCAAAGTGTCATACACATCTTTGGAGCTAAGTGATGTCTCCTTAGTACATGAAAATAATGACTTAATTGCATCTTCAACAAAAACATCATCACAAGTAACCAAAATGTGATTATTCTATGGATGATACATACGATAGCCCTTGCTTTTCAGAATTGTAGCCAACAAAAATATATTTAACTACTTTCTCATCTAATTTCCTACATTGTTGTTCAAGCATTAATTCATATGTCTGACAACCAAAGACATGTAGATGAGCAATAGATTGCCTGCAACCATGCCAAGACTCATATGGAGTGATTGATCGTAGTGCTTTGGTGGGACACTTGTTAAGTACTGTTAGGCCGCCGGATTGGCATTATGTAAATATTATATTTTCCTATACCGCATGTACCGAAAGGTCGTAGCGAAGTGATGTAACCCGTTTTCTATTAATGAAGAGACATTACGGTGTTCTCCGGAGAGAGGAGACGGGATCACCAGACTGTCTGTCTCGGCGATTTGCGATCTTGCGGAGACGTCGGAGTGCAGATTCCAGTAACTCTGAGTACTGTTACTTTACTTTGTTGAATTACATTAATTTCTGGTGAACATAGTAATGTTCGGTGACGATGATCAATCTGCGCTACGGTGATCATTAACTTCTGTGTTACCTACGGCGTAAAGAATAACTGGAATGCGAGTAGTAAGACTGTGTAGAAGAATTGATACTGAGTAATAGTGTACTGCTTAATTTGTTAGTTAAGTGGGAAAACTAGATAAAGGGCCTCTGAAGTATCAGACCCCTACCATCCCCAAGAACCCAAACAGAGATTAAAAGACGGACTTGACGGAAGTTTGTCCTTTTAACATTGGTGCCGTCTATGGGAAGATGGCAATTGATTAAGAAATCAGTAAAGGTAGAGCAGCACGTAAGGCAAGCGGTACAGAGGTGATATATGTCGGTTACTCGGTCCGGCGAGTCTTATCCGAAGTATAGAAGAGACCAGCACCCCTGGGCAGTTCCAAATATATTAGGGACACCCTCAAGCGGTAGAAGTGCAGGCCATTTAAGCCCAATTGTCGAAGGATCGGAGCTAGTTAGCAGTGATTCTGGTACCAGTTCGATGATACATGATGAGATTCTGGTAGATTCCGGTATAATTTCGGTACATTCTGAAGAAGGTACAGTAACTGCTGAGTGTACAGGGACGCAGTGCGCAATTGATTTGACACCATCTGGTCAGAATTTGAACCTTTCTGGGGATAAAGTTGTGTTACCGAGAGAGATCATTGCCGGTGGAAGTATACCCTGTTTCGGTGAAAGTTTGACAAGCTCCGGTGAAAGTTCGGTACCAGTTGGTGGGAATTTGCAGTTTTTCGGTGACAGTGTGGTAATCCCTGGTGGATCCTTATTATGTACACCAGTGTTTGGGGCAAACTTGCCTCCTTTTGATACCACAGCTGAGGATAGGCTATTTGATTTGGAGATACGTAAGAGATTCAACGCTATTTTCGAGCCAGAAGGTGAGCAGTTTGATAATACAGATTCCGAAGGATAAGGCACACCTCCTCAGAACTCAGGAAACAACAGCGGTACCAATATTAGCACCATGAGTGGTCGACAACAACAATAGCCACATCCAATCATTCCACTTCGGTCGGTTCCAACAGGGGTGACGTACACAAAGTTCGGTGGATTTCCAGGGGACGATCCTGATGCACATATGCGCACGTTTGAGATCAGTTATGCAATATTAAACCACCCACCTGACCCGGTGTACAAGGCCATCGTATTTCAGGCTACATTGGTCAATGAAGGAGCGAGGTGGCTAACAAAGTATGATATCAACCATTTCACTAACTATGATGATGTGAGAGACGCGTTTTTACAGAGGTTCCGGTTGAAGAAGAATCCTGCCGAAATCTTCGACTATTTGCAGAACAATCGGCAGAAGCAGCACCAGACTGTTCAGGAATATGCAGCATTGTTTAGAACTCACTTAAGACAACTGCCTCCGGCACATGCTAATCTACCGGATGATGTTATAACCCAGTGGTTCATTAACGGTTTGACCCCACAGATAAGATAAATAATGATCATCTGCTGTGTGGGGGCTATGACACTAGATGTTGTTATTGCGATGGCCCTGCAACTAGAGCATAAAGTTGGGGGATTCACCAAAGACTTGGAGTGGCTGAAGGCTAGTAAGAACGTAACAGATGATCTGGCTAAACAGATGTATTGCACCAAGTGCAAAAATCTAGGGCACACCAGTGCTACATGTGCCCTTAACCAGATGTATTGTGCCATCTGCAACACAACAGGACACTCAACGGAAAATTATGTGTATAATGCCAAGGTGCAGGGGCGAGCAGCTGTAAATGCCATCATACAGGAACCAGGTCAGCCAGCAGCCCATTACGTGCCACCACAGATGCGAACCAATTAGTCACAAGGATATCGGAATTATAGGGGTGAGCGGAACACCAATTTTAATTCAAATCGATGGCAGGCGGGTACATGAGTGGAAGGTAGTTCTCTTCCACCACCTCGATGTCATTTTTGCGGTGAGATTGGCCACATTCGTAGATTTTGCAAGGAGGCAGCAGAGTACGACAAAAGGAAGAAGGAGCGACAGAATCCAATGACCAACATGGTCTATATTTCACTAGTTGAATCACAAGCAGCAGCAGTTCAGACTCGATCGGGTAAGCAATTACAACCCGTCGTTGAGGTGTTCGAGCCTGGTATCTGCGAGCAGCAGCGAATGTATACAAGAGCTAGTCAATGGACAGCCAAAGAGCCAATGGTGTTTCGTGATCCAATTCTGGTAACACAGGTTCCCCTGCCTAAGGCAAGAGCGAATGAACAAACTACTGCCCCAGCAACAGTAGAATCATCATCAAAATCGGTGAGAAGTACGATCCAAACAGATCAGGTATGGGATATTCTAACCAAGGCTTCAATTACACTCCCTTTGGGACAGTTGCTCGCCTTAGTGCCAGGAGTCAGGTAGCAATTCCAATAACAGGTTAGTCCTGGATCTTCGTGTACTCTGGCGACTGCCACAATACAACCGGAAGTTGATTCTATGGTGGATCATTCAGTTCCATTGATCACTATCTGGCATAAAAATCACAAGATTACTCAAGTGCTAATTGATGGCGGTTCAGGTGTGAATATAGCAACGGCAGCACTCTGCAAGCAATTGGGGTGGACCCAAATCGAGCCCGTACAAATTTTTGTACGAATGGCAGACCAATCCCAAGTCCATCCGGTGCGACTAGTACGAAATATTCCGATTACCTTGCAGGGTATCACGTTTAAAATGACTTTTGTAGTTCTCGAAGTACCAGAATCCAGCCTCGACTACAATCTACTTTTCGGTCGAGCATGGTTGAAACAAGCCAAAGTGGTACAGGATTGGTCCGCGCAGGAGTTAACTTTCAAAGATAACCACCGTAAATATGTAGTTAAATTAGATGTCATGCAGCCCTACGAGCTTCATGCACGACCATATGTAGCGGAGCTGGTCCACATGTTGGATTGCTTATCTGATGACGAGGAAGAGGCGTTTCTGAAGACCAATAAGGATCTGATCTCATTAGGTACTGTAGATCTCCAATCGGTCGCAGACAAGTGGAGTCCGGCCGCTTGCACGGTGGTACTAGTGACCGGAGATGCAGCTGCAGATGATAGTGTCGCTATGGATGGAGCCACCTTACATCACCTTTTGCAGTCAGCTGATGATCTGGTAAAACCTCGACAATTTTATGTACCGGAAGATCAGTTAGTAACATATAATTTGGGTGATGCGGTCAACCCGCGACCCATTAAGATTAAGGCAGGATTGTCAAAGACATTTCAAGATGATTTGATACGACTCCTGCGTGAGTTCTCCGATGTTTTTGCTTGGGACTATCGAGATATGAAAGATCTGGACCCTTGGATTTATCAACATCGGGTAGTGCTCAAACCATAAGCAAAGCCAATCAAATAGTCCAGTTACCGAATGAACCCCAATTATGCAGCACAGGTCAAAGCAGAACTCGATCGGTTACTGAAGGTGGGATTCATCGTACCAATCGAGCATGCTGAATGGATATCTCCAATCGTGATCATCCCGAAGAAAAATAAACAGTTGTGCATCTGTGTTGATTACCGGAAATTGAATGCTGCTACTGTACCGGATCCATTTCCTCTCCCCTTTCTGGACACAATGCTCGATCGGGTGGTAGGGAACGAGATGTATTCATTTTTGGATGGTTACAGTGGTTATAACCAGGTGAGGATGGCCGAACAGGACATACCTAAAATAGCCTTTATCACAAACTAAGGTGTTTATGCTTGTACGGTAATGTGGTTTGGGTTAAGGAATGCTCCAAGTACGTTTCAACGATGTATGCAAGAAGTCTTTTCACCCTACCTGACTACTTTTATGCAAGTATATTTGGACGACTTCTCCTTATTTGGCAAGATTGCAGCGCACCTGTATCATTTACGGTGCTGCTTTGAAAAATGTCGCGAATAGCGATTATGCTTGAATCCGACAAAGTCAGTTTTTGCGGTATCTTGTGGCAAACTACTCGGACATATTATCTCTGCACAAGGAATATCAACTTGTCTTACCGCTGGAACCCTTTCAGAAGTGGGGTCTAGATTTTATTGGTCCCATAACACCTCCAGCTATTCTCACCAACAATCGCTATATCTTGACTTGTACCGATTACGCCACTCGATGGGCGGAAGCTTGGGCATTACGGTCAGCCACAGCTGTTTCGGTGGCAAAATGCCTGATGAAGGACGTCTTCCCGCGTTATGGATTACCTCTGGAAATAGAGACAGATCAAGGAACACATTTTGCAAACCGCTTAATGCAAGTACTGACTCAGACTTTTCAAATTGTCCATAAATTCAGCTCATCGTACTATCCACGTGCCAATGGTTTGGCGGAAAGTACCAATAAGACTTTGTTGACTATGCTCCGCAAATTGCTTTTGGAATGTCTGGAACGCTAGGACCAGTTACTACCTGCAGTTTTGTGGGCTTACCGGACTACCTACAAAGTTGCTACTGGCATGACCCCATTCAAGCTTGCTTATGGATTGGAAGCCATTGCACCGATGGAAGTAGTAGTGCCGAGTTTACGCGTTGCCTTAGCTCAGAAATTGCTGCCAGAAGACTCTTTGCCATTTCGGTTGGATGCACTCAGGGCATTGGATGAACAGCGCTGGGAAAGCTTCATGACTCTTCAAGAAGTTCAGCTTTGTCAAGCCCGTACCCACGATCGGTTCCTCAAGAATCTTGTGTTTACGGTGGGCCAACTTGTGTTATTTTATAATGCTAAAGCAAATCGATCTGCTGGATAATTTAAATTACGGTGGTTCGGTCCTTACCGAATTAGTGAGCAAGTGGGACCCGCTACTTTTCGGTTGACTACATTGACCGGAGTTTCCCTTCCCAAAGCGATTAATGGTTCAAAGTTATGCCCATATTCCCTTCCCAAAGCGATTAATGGTTCAAAGTTATGCCCATATCATCAACCGACTGATCACCGCTGACGTGTTCTTCGGTTTTCCGTGTGTTACTTATTTTCTTTATATTTCCTTGTTTCGGTTGAATATAGACCGTCAGTCTCCTCGTTTTGATATCTAAATATGATTAATCGCCGCCCTGTGTTACTATGTCTACTCATGCATGCACGCCGTAATTATGAAGGTTATCATTTCAATACTGCGCGATGATTAGGGTTTTCGATCGCCTCATGTTGCCTGTGTGTCTACTTAATCTTGTTCCTTTTACTGATAATCGCTCTTGTATCTATGTGTTTCTATGTTCTTTGTTTTTTGTGTTCTTGTGTCCTCGTACGCGCCATGGAAGCACTAGCCCATGTCGCTACCTTCCGTGAAGGACTCACCCCTGAAGTGAGTGAGTATTTGTGTATCCGTGGTCTGTTGAACTTCGCTGAATTGCCTTGGCATTCAGTGGAGTGTCAACCATTTTATGCGCAGATTATTTCCGCTATCGCTGCCACACCTGCTATGGAGCAGAGTTGGCCTATCCTTTGTTTACCGTCATGAGTCGTGATCACTTTGGCTTCGTTTGCCGATGCCTTCCGATTTCCTCAGGATGGATTGGAGAATGGTCCACTCCTTCCTGTAGCCACCATGACCAGGTTATTTCCACGACACTCATCTAATGAGTACACCATTCTGTGTCGACCTGACCCGGAGCGTACCGCTTTACAGTTTTTAGTCACGATTTTGAACTTGCAAAAATGCACCTACGGTATCTCGCGCCCATTCTACTCGATGATAGATATGGCTTCTTGCGAGTCTCTTAATTTTGCATCTTTTTATGTCCTGCGCGTTCACCGTGAATGTGTTACGATTATCAAACAGGTCAATAAGGGTGACCTTCCGCGTTCGCGTCTACCCCATATCCTCACTTTTCTTTTTCCAGTCATTCAAGCTGCGCAACCCCCGCCAAATGCTCCCTTCCTGTTGCATGAAGAATCTACTCGGATGATCGAAGATGAGGAAGATGATGATGAAGATCTTTTTCAACTCCTTCGTTGGAAACGCAGACGTATAAGTCCCTCTGAGAGACAAGTGCAAGGATCCAATGCTGGACATGAAGAAGAGGTCTTCCACGACACCGCTACCTCCATTCATGTTGATTCTTCCGCCCATTCTTCTCCAATCTAGCAGCAGGAACAAGGTGCGTCCACCGCCGACTCTGAAGAAGTTTCTTCTCGAGAGGATTCTCATCAACAGAATCAAGATGCTGTTCAAGCAATTATTGTAGAGATTCTCAATGAAGTGATTGCTCTGGTTGATGTTGTGATTGACCGAACGGAAGCGACAAAGCAGTAGACCACCGGAATAGTGATGGCGCCTAACATTCTTATCCCACTTTCTTCCACCATGAACACTGTTGAGCCCATTGTCCCATTCCATCCTATTGTTCCCGATGTACCCAATTCTCCATCTTCTTCTCCCGACTATTCTCCACCATCTTCCCCTCATCTGTTTTTCGCTTCTATATCCAAATCCCTTCCTACTCTTCCTTCTCCAATCCCGGTGTTTCATGAACTCGAATCTATGGGTCAACTTTTGATCCAATTCTCGCAGCAGTTACCAATGCAACTAAAGATGGCAACCGACAATATCAGATAGGACTTGCAGCACAAAGATGATGTTAGAGGCTGATATTGCCCCATTATAGGAAGAAGCAGATGCCGTTAAGGCAGACAACCATGCTTTGCAGATGCAACTTCAGCAACTTCAAGCTAGGATTGCAGAGCAAGACACATTGATTGCACAACGCGATGCAGCATTAGTAGAGTCAAAAGCCAAGGATGTTTTGTTAACTGCTCGTGATGAAGAGATCAAGCAGTTAAATCAATTGGTACAGGCTAAAGAAGATGCTCGAGTGGCGATTGGCAATTTGTTGGAGGAAACTCGAATACAGCTTGATGAGGTCGTGCAGAGAGGACAGGAGATGGCTACTTTAGCTAAGCAGACTAATGCAGAACTCCAGGTCGCAACTACCGATCTGTTTTAGGCGAATTCTGCTCTCAAAGCCGAGACGAGTTTAACCATTCAACTTCAGAAGGAGATAGCAGGGATTAAGAAAGAAAGAGATGCTTATTATCAAACCATTCAATATCAAGCTCAAGAGCTGGAACGAAGAGAAAAGAAGCTAGGCTTTCAAGCAGAGCGACTATCCAGAATAGATGGACAAATTAATGATATGAGATTGAGCCGCGATGCAGCCCTTGCCAATGACTTTTACTTGCAAGAAGCATTTTTGCAGACCGAGACTGAAGTTCTGGTGAGTCACGTCATTGCGGCAAGTTCAGTCCGAACTGACGCATAGCTGGTGGAACCGGAAACATTAAAACTAATGTTGGATTCATTAAAACAGAAAATTGCCAGAACCTTCAAATTAGCAAGAACCATGTATATCCAAGGCATCGTAGATAAGCCTTAATTTTGTTTTCCTCGCGGGTTCAAGTCCACCATGCGTGCTAGTGTTAGGCCGTCGGATTGGCATTATGTAAATATTATATTTTCCTATACTGCACGTACCGAAAGGTCGTAGCGAAGTGATGTAACCCATTTTCTATTAATGAAGAGACATTACGGTGTTCTCCAGAGAGAGGAGACGGGATCGCCAGACTGTCTGTTTGGGCGATTTGCGATCCTGCGAAGACGTCAGAGTGCAAATTCCAGTAACTCTGAGTACTATTACTTTACTTTGTTGAATTACATTAGTTTCTGGTTAACATAGTAATGTTCGGTGACGATGATCAATCTGCACTACGGTGATCATTAACTTCTGTGTTACCTACGGCGTAAAGAATAATTGGAATGCGAGTAGTAAGATTGTGTAGAAGAATTGATATTGAGTAATAGTGTACTTCTTAATTTGTTAGTTAAGTGGGAAAACTAGATAAAGGGCCTCTCAAGTATCAGACCCCTACCATCCCCAAGAATCCGAACAGAGATTAAAAGGTGGACTTGACGGAAGTTTGTCCTTTTAACAGTACATATGTAGCACACATAACAACCTTAAGCCAAAAGCTATGTTGTAAACCTTGACTTTTGACCATATACCTCACCATCTCTAGGAGAGAAATGTTCTTTCTTTCAACAAGTCCATTTTGTTGAGGTGTGTACAACATTGTGCACTAATGTTTTATCCCAAGATCAGTCAAAAATGCATTAAAATCAGAAGAGATGTATTTTCCCCTCAATCAAAACAGAGGGTGCCGAGATTACATGCTGACAAATTTTCAACCATAACCAAGAACTGTTTGAAGCACATAAACACTTCATACTTTGGTTTCAATGGATACACCTATGCATTCCTGGAAAAATCATCAATAAAATTCATGAGAAAAAGGAAGTTCCCAAAAGAAAGTGTTTTGCATAAGACCGTAGATATCACTATGGACAAATTGTAATTTATGAGCAGCTCAAAACGTTGCATTTTGCCTAAAATACAAGTTGCACTAACATTATTACAAGGTGCCTCAAGTTGGGCAGAGGGGACACCATTTCATATTTCTACAGCCATAGAAAACTAGCATATTTCAGATGACCAAAATGTGCATGTCATAGCTTTGCATCTGAGATCACCTGAGACCTTTGAACTACACATGCGGAATCATTCACAAATTTTTCAATCTATGAGCTTATACAACCATGACATAAAATTTTAGAAGCAATAATAACATCACCATTTGTGAGATCATGAACTGTACATCTGTCATCAATACATTTGACAACAAAGCCAATCTTGGCTAATACTGAAACTGACAAAAGATTTTTCTTGATCCCTAGCACATACAAAGCCTTTGACAATGTGAAAGAACCACCATCAATAGTAGTCATAATTATCTTATGAACTCCCATTATAGGATAAGAGGAGTTATTAATGCATGTGACAGTATTGTCTGTAGGGGAAGGCTCAAGTGAATTGAAGAAACTACACTGCAAGATTATGAGGATTACGACCACCACCACGTGCTAGAGAGATGACTCTCCTCCCAACCAAATGCAACTATATATAGCTCTCTCTAGGGGACTACCTTCTTAGGCAAGTGGATACTAACCATCCATGTGTTAGCCATGTAACTGCATATGCACCAAGTGTCCGAGTTCACCAGAGTTAACTCAAGTGGATGCTTCTAGAAGGTTCTAGAGCTCTTTAGGCAAAACACTCTCCCCATTCTCCCCATGTAGAATCTTTGCTTACCCATGGGATTTTTTAGAGATCTTTCCCTCAACTTAAGTCCATACATGTACTAATGCCTTTGAAATTCTAAAGCTAAGAATCTTTGATACACCTTCAGGATATATCAATCATTGGTTGTCCAAAAGATATTCCTTTTTAACCAATGAACTAGCTAACCAAGCTATTTCATTTTATTGGCTTATCTTTAGAAAGTAGCTTAATTCCCAAAGATTACTTTCACGTATCTTTTAGAAAATATCTTGATTCACAGAGATTAATTTGACTTGGGTTTCTTCTATACGCTCTATTTAGCTTAAACAAAACCAAGCATAAATTTCTCATCCTCAGAAAAGTGCTTAATAAAGTTTCCATGCTTTTTGAAAACTTTGCATCTTGACTAGAGATGCAATCATGGAACCTAGCATCCAACTATTGAAGACCAAAGTTCAAGTGATGCTAAAGCTTATTCAACTCTTTGAGGTTCATCACTTGTCAGGATGAAATTAAAAAAAACTTCAAAAGTTCCATGATTTTTTCAAAATTGGAACATATCAACTATTCTTTGAACTTGAAAGTTCAATTGATTTAAGTTTCATTTGATTTTGTTTGATTATTACCATGTTTTGGGATAGAATCAGATAAAAATTCCAAAGGAAACTTTATCAATCTACTTGGATGCCAACTTGGAGGCATGATTTCTCAACTCCAAGCTAACAATTATATCTAGGCTTGTTGTTAGGATTCTCTAAGTTTTCCTAAACTTAGAGATATCATGGAAATTTTTGAAGCAGCTCTATTTTCTTGCCATTCCAATGAGCAAAAAAAGTGAACACTTGACTTTGGAAGGGCCTACTTTTCCTAATCAAGACTCCTAATTTGTGATACCTACATATCACGTTTGGGAAAAACAAACTGGCTACTTGAGTTGCATGGCAATCAGGAGTATTGCAACCGCCTAGTTTGCTATTTTTCCTAAGTATCTAAGTCGAGTTAGAAAAAAAGGAGGTGACAAAAGTACAAATATTTAACTACTTACCAAATAATCATGCATATGCAAATGCCTATTCTTGCATGCAAATGCATGAGTGCATGCAAGTGTTGGCATTCTCCTTTCATGCACCAAACTTAAGTCAAGCAGTTTCTTGAGCTTGAGAATGCATTTTCCTAATCATCCATGCACGACATTCTACTTGCTAGTTTGTAAAAAGATATAACCGTTCATGTGCATAAACTTGAGCATTAACTATCTTTTTCAAGCAAGAAAGAAAATGTGTTTTGTGCATGAAAATATTCTTTGAAGGAGAAATGCACCAACATTCTTTTGTAGTTGCATGCTTATGCATGATAAATGTTTCCATAGTTCGATGCTTTACTATTTTGCTTTCATTAAATTACATATAATGCTTTCAAAATTGAATATTTCTTCCCTACTTCAATGATAATAGCAATGCATTCTATATGAAAGCATAAAGCAAAGCCAATATTGAAATGAAAACATCAACTTGTAAAGTACTTATCTCCATATGAAGCTACATCCTTCCATTGATGCAGAAAAACTCAAGAGAATTCGAGTTGGAGATAGCTTCTCAACTTAGGTTTACCAGAGTATGCAAATAATCAGAAGACATTTATCATTGGCAGAGACTGAAAATTGCTTCTTGTGCATGTCACACAAACTAAAGAGAGCTTCCCTCATAGCTACCAGTATCTTGATGCCTTGGCTAGATAAGTCGGCTGCTGACACCATGCCTAAAGTTCCATTCTTGATGAACACTCACGCGCTGCAGACAATACAGTATGCCACGCAAAGCGAAGGGAGCTTGCATTGCTCTTGAATATAATATAAACATATTAAACTATACATTCACACGTAGCTTCGTGGCTAGAACGATGGAACCATGAACAGATGATCACGTATTTGAGTGCTTTAAACAATATTGCAAATATGGTCCATGCATTTTGCTACCTAGAGCTATATGGGATATTCTCATACACGAAGAAGAAAATCGACAATGTTCATTTCAAGCACATGATAAGAAAACTCGTTTGCACGAAGAGAATACATAATACTTTTAGAGCATGACAAAGATGAATGATCTACAAGGCCACCATGAAAGCTAGGCTCTGATACCAATGCAAGATTACGAGGATTACGATCACTACCACGTGCTAGAGAGATGACTCTCCTCCCAACCAAACGCCTCTATATATAGCTACTCTCCAAGGGACCGCCTTCTTAGGCAGGTGGATACTAACCATCCATGTGTCAGCCATGTAACTGCATGTGCGCCAAGTGTCCCAGTTAACCAGACTTGACTCAAGTGGATGCTTCTAGAAGGTTCTAGAGCTCTTTGGGCAAAACACTCTCCCCATGTATCCCATGGGGGTTGAATCCAAGACCTCCTCCTTCACATCCTTGAGTCTTAACCACTAGGCTAAGTGGATCACTTGGTTACAAGAGTAAATGACCTTCTAGTAAGTCTAGACTTGAGATCTTTCGTCATATACACGGGTGACCAAATGGTGTCCGATTTCAGATCCGTCTGAACCAGCCGGACCCTTAGATCATAGACTTACTTTATTACATGCACTGTGAGGTTATATGTTTGGTTGCCCCACTATCAAAGTACCTAACATCAGAGTCTACTACAAACATACAATGCTCATGAGAAGATGGATCATAGCTACATACAGTAGTAAATGCTCATTCTTCATTCTGAACAAGATTAGTAGACTCTGTTTTAGATGTAGAGGTCTCTGCAACAACCATTCCAAACTCTTTCTTCTTTTCCTCTTTTGCAGCAAGTTTTCGACAACTCCTTATGACATGATCATTTCCCTTATAGTATTTGCAAAAATGTTTCTACTTTTTTGTTTTCTTCTCATCTTTGTCTTCCTTCTTCAACAGTCCAACATTGACATATTTTTGCTTACTAGTAGATGAGCTCCATTTACCTTCGCCCTTTGGACTAGCTAAGAAAGATTGATCTGCAATACACATAATAGACCCGTTTTGCCTACACTGATCTTCTTGCAACAAAACAAAGACTAAATCCTCAAATGTTAAGGCATTCGGATTGCCTTTCATCATCAATGGAAAAGTAGAAGAAAAACTCTGAGATGAATCTAGAAGACCATTAAGATCAGTATGCACAAGTGAACTATCGAGCAAGACTTCATCAACAGAAATCAACTACCCCTTCAAATATTTGATCTTTTTCAAGAAATTGTCCATAGAATCTCCTTCATTCATGTGCTCACTCTCCAACTGTTTATGGAGGTAAGCAACACAAGCCTCATTTCTTGACTGGTATAAGATTGTAATTGTATCCCAAACATCATTTGTTCTCTTGCAAGAACAGATGTGAGGGATACTGGCATATTTGACAAACAAATCTATCAATACATGTGCCTGAGCATCTCTGCCATCCCAACAAAGTTGCTTTGTAGTAGATGCAGCAGGAACCACATCACGAACAAGAATCTGAAGATCATCATCTTCAATGCCAACTACATCATCTTCAATAAATATATTTACAAGTGTAGTAGAATGTTTTTCAATACCCTACACAATATTCCACGGCCCTTTTGCTACCATAACGAGTAATTAGTGCCATCCAACTTGTCCTCAAAAGCCAACATACGGAATACATCATTGCTTTCAACCATGGCCACTGACTAAATACCTTGATATAGAAGAATAATTGCATCTCAAAAAGTTGAACATAATTAACCTGTCAAGCTCTGCTTAACCTGTAGCAAACTTTGAGGAGCTTGTACTAGCGAACCGAAACCTACATATGTTTGGCACGAAAGGACAAAAAAGCTTGCACAAGCATAGTGATAGTGCGTTTGGAGGTCGAAATGAGCTCAGATCAAAATTTATGAAATGGCTTTGGCCTATATAACTATGCCTTTAGGAACCTTCGTTGTGGCCTCTGAGCCAAGTGGATTAGATCTCCAACCTTCAAGCCCATCAAATCGAGTCTTTGTGTGGGACCTTAGGGCCTTCCCTTCCCAAGGTCTACCTTAGCAAGCCTTTATGATCTATAATAAGCTCCACAAAAGAAATGCCAAAGAGAGGAATAACAACCCCACACATATAAGATGTGAAAGGATGGATTCTCACACTTGAAGCTTGACCATAAGGTTACCAAATTGTAATTGTGCACACTCTTCATCTCTTCCTTCCACCAAAAATTACCAAAGAGAGGAGTAACAACCCCAAAAATATAAGATATGTGACACCCTCGAAGGTTGACCATAAGATTACCAAATAAACCAAAAGTTGATTGCGATGAATTTGATCAAATGAGTAAAAAACAAACCCACCTATGAAGTTCATGAGCACCAATCAAGCCTTAGGCCTATGAACAATCCAATAACAATAGCTTTCATAAGCCGTTCATCAAGAGCTTAAACCAACAAGCTTAAACTTCTGACCTTGGAATGTTGCAATATTATATTTTGTAAGGCTTCCACTACAAGAAGTTATGAGAAATGTCAAATATGAGTAGGTCTTTTACTTTAAGATAAGATTAGGTCAAGAGAACCATAGGGAGTTAGAGATTTTCTTTGTGAGCTTATTAGGTTTCCTAAGTAGAGCATCAACATTTAGTGCATACCCTTTCAAGAGGAAGAAAATGGACTTGTAAGGAAACACATCCTCCATATCTTCCTTCCATAAAAAATGCCGAAGAGAGGATCAACAATCCCACACGTATAAAATATGCAAGGATGGATTCTCACACTCAACAATTGACCATAAGACTACCAAATTTTAACGATACACATTCTCCATATCTTCCATCCACCAAAAAAAAACCAAAGAGAGGAATAATTATCCCACCCACCTAAGATATGCAAGGATGGATTCTCACACTCGAAGGTTGACCATAAGATTACCAAATGAGCCAAAAATTAATCGCGATAAATTCGACCAAATAAGTGAAAAAGAAGCCTACCTATGAAGTTCATAAGCACCAATCAAGCTTTTAGGCTTATGCACAATCCAATAACAATAGCTTTCATAAGCGCTTCATTAAGAGCTTAAACTTGTAATCTAGAAATGCTGCAATATTCTACATTGTAAGACTTCCACTACAAGAAGTTGTGAGAAGTGTCAAATATCAGTAGGTTTTTTACTTCTAAGGTAAGATTAGGTCAAGAGAACCATAGAGAGTTAGAGATTATTTTTGTGAGCTTATTACATTTCCTACGTTCAACATTTATTGCATACCCTTTCAAGACTAAGAAAATGAAGTAGTAATGACACACATTCTCCATATCTTCCTTCCACAAAAAATATTCCAAAGAGAGGAATAACCCCACATGTATAAGATATGCAGGGATGGATGCTCATGCTCGAAGGTTTGAGCATAACATTACCAAATTTTCTCCGTATCTTCCTTCCACAGAAAAATACCAAAGAGAAGAATAACAACTCCACCATGCAAGGATGGATTGTCACACTCGAAGGTTGACCATAAGATTACCAAATAACCCAAAAGTTAATCGTGATGGATTTGACCAGACAAGTAAACTCGATACCCACCTATGAAATTCAAAGGCACCGATCAAGCTCGAAGCTTATGCATAATCCAATAACAATAGCTTTTATAAGCCCTTCATCAAGAGCTTGTCTAAGTTATCTTCTAAACTTCTAGTGTGAGAGGGCACAGATGAACACGACCGTCATTGTATTATACTTGCATTGATAAAAATCTTTTATTTTCATTATCAACTCTTGATTTTTTTAATTAGATTGTTAAGTATTATATTGCATTACAATTGCTTTCATCCATCTGAATCAATACAATCGATATCTAAACCGATGACTTCTCGAAGGTTTTTGGTTTATATGCAGATTCACGAATTCGATGGAACATGTGAAAACCAAATCCCTTGAATTTCTCTGTTGCAGTAATTCTAGATGATCGACATATTAATATGATTGCCTCTTCCATATGTGATATTTGTATGTGCAAATAAAGCTCACCATCACAGCAATAATCCATGATATTTGAAGACATGTATGAAAAAGAGGTTAGTTGTAGTGCCACCAATGAAATAGATAGAAATATTGCCTAAATAAAAAAGTATACACAATGTTCTCCCCATATACAAAGTATATGAGAGTCTATGATAACCTGCAGTCAATTCAGTTGAAGATAACAGACTAAAAAAGTCGACCTGTTCTGCAAAATGCCAACAGCATATGAGGTCCAATAATATAAAACAGGTCAGATAAACAATACATTTGCAACTGTATATGTAGTAGGTAAAAAGCGAACCTGTCATAAAGTTGTTTGGATTTATTATTTGCCTTTTTTTATATTAGGAATGGAACTGCTTTTTATTGAAATGAAAGCTTCTTTTATTTTATAAAATTGGACTAAAAGAAGAATAGCTGGCATTTATTAATAGAATTCTAATTTTGGAAATTTGGGGAAGATTAAAAAATAATTTTTGCTAAAGGCTGCATCCTGCTAACCAAAAGGTCAGAGTGATGATTCAAAAAAGAGAAACCTTGTGAAGGTTATATAAATAGGACAATAGAAAGATACTATATAATAATGCAAGTTGCAACAGCTGCCCAATCTACCAGCTGTCATAAACATTCGCATTTCTCAGCTGCCTTGCCCATTACAGCCCATTACAATACCCCCAAATACCACTTTGAGGTGGTCTAATCAACATACCTGTATCCCTACCATGCTGCCTCGGACCACTTGAGATTGGTGGCCTTAATCTTCCCATAACAGTTCCTGAAGAAACCCATCCATCCTAAGGGTCCCATCATTCCTGGACCTGCATGAAAAAACAGCCCAATGAAAGGGGGCCTCTCTGCCCTTGAGCATATCATATGCAAGAGCAACCCCATTCAATACGACCAAATCTTATCAGACACCCATACAATGAAAATGACGGTCCAAAGCCGTCCTGTGCAGTTTGTATCCTTTAGTGGATCTTGGAGCAAGACACTGGTAGCCTCCTATGAAAGTGCCATGTATGATGTCCTCTTCCACGATTTTTGTTGAGGGAAGTCAACAGCATTGTCTGGTCCTGTGATGGGTATAGATCGGCAGCTACTATGACTTGCCATTTGGTCTATGCTATCAACTTCACTACACTCTTCATCATCCTGATCCCTTCAACAACCTGGATTGATCTAGCATGAGTCTCTTCTGAATCCTGTTCAACAACCCCAGTTGATCTAGCATAAATCTCTTCTGGCCCCTGTCCAGCTTGGATCCTCCTACTTTCCCACTTAAGCTCTGTAAAAATTGCAATTTTCTGTGAACATACAAACCATGCATGCATCACAAAATCACTGCATGTAAGCATCTAGCTAAATCAACTATTGACTGGTGGTTGATGCTACTAGCAGTAATTGTTTACCATAAATTCACTATCTGCTTCCACATAAAGAAGAAAGTTCAATCTGCTCACGATCTGTCCAGTCCAATTCCTGACAATCTCTACTAATCTGGATTGGAATGCATTTCACAATTGAATACTTCTAGTGAAGCATAGAAGTTCAAACATAATTTGTATTGATAAGAATCTACCTTGAATTGAAGCTTCTCTTTGTAAGGATTTCTTAAATACCAACTTTTGGTAAAGGAAGTTCACATGACTGCAGATAAGATAGTTGTACATGACTGCAGATAAGTTCCATGCTCCACTCCAATCTTCCCAAGCCTCTAACCCCTTGCTTTCTCAAAGAGAGAAAAAGGTTCCTACTTCGCATCTTCCTTGCACTCTCTGTTATTCGATTTGTTTCCACTCCCTCCGGTCATTTCTGCTCAAACCTGCTTGAGTCATAAAAAGCTTGGTAATTACTACCAAATGGACATCTTAAGCAGCTATGGTCAAGAACGTTTGACCTTCCTTAAAAAATTGCAGATATTGAAGCCTTTCACATAGACAATCATCAAATAAAGCTCGCTTGCAATGGAATATTCAAATTGTTATAGACATTCCACTGGCACCAGTAGTTAGTTTAGACATTACACTAGTGCAAATTAGTATAGACATTTTGATAGTGCAAGCTGTACCAAACAATAGGTATAATATGTGAGGGTATGCATGTCTTATGAATACCATATGGACGAATAATCCAATTATTAGATACATTGTAAATTATACTATATCTTTTATATTATACATACAGACAGCCAGACAGATATAAAATAGATTATACAACATTTTACATAAAACAAAATACATTTGAAGTGTACTAAAATATTTCAAAAGTAATAATTGCTACTACGTCGTTAGACTTGAATGGATATTAGTGATAGAAAATTAGTAATAGCCACTCATTAATGGTAGATAATTGAAATTAGATACATATCACGTGCAAGGTTACATGAAATATACCATTTAGATGTCAATGGTCATGTACAATATTACATAAATATTAATCAAGTCACAAATTGGTAGTAGATAATAGACATTAGATCCATATTACATAACACGTTACAAAATTATGCTAATGCATATCATATATATGCTATTAGATAGCTAGTTATCATTTATTGCATAAAACAGTAGACCGCTAAATGTTGTCCAACATACAAATATTACATATAACATGTAATATAGATATATCATACACCATTCATAGAAAATTAATATGTATTACATGTGATGACAGGTGCTACTCATAAAGTAACTCGTAATGGACAAGTGGCTCCAAACATCAACTCGACCTCAATTAATCTTTCCCATAATCTCTATATAATGACCACTATGTATGGTAGCTTGCCATATGGTACATCAATGCCCAGTGCAAATGGTAAGGTATGAAGGAATTCCAAATGTATAATATGAGATAGCAGAAGAACACTCACCTGAATCAATACCATCAATGTCAACTTCAATGGCTTCATATAAAATCTGATTCGTGAATACTCTGAAAATTTAAGACTTGAAGGGCATGATCATTAGGTCAAAAATTGAAAATGTGGCAAAAACCCTAGCTTTTAAGTTATTATTGATTTTCAAAAACCCAAATGCAAAGTCTCTGAAGTAACCTGAGAACCTCCTAGTGAAGGTAGCCATATATGAGTTCTCAACCACACACTCATTAGTTCTGACTTTAGTTCTCGTATCTTAAATTTTCACACATTAATTTTCTTTTTTAATCCAAGAAAAACAAACAAGGTTCTGCCAGACTACTGAACCTTAATGAAAAGGGTAAGTTAAACCTAAGTTTCATAAATCTTCTAGAACAAATCGTGCTTCTCCTCCAAGAGCCAATTCCGCATCAACAAGCACAACGAGCATGCATTGTCGATTAGCAGATTTAGATTCAGTGACACATATATGTATAATGTATCAAAACTTATTTAAAGAAGACGAAGCCTCGATTGAGATAGGAACCTCATTTGATACCGAGTTTAAACAATTTGAATTATCAATCATGATCTCTTTTTATCAGTTGCAGATGAAAAAAGAAACTCCTATTTCAAACCACAGAAGTCCTTTCAGGAGTTGATTGACTCAGCTCTCATTTTTGGCTTTCCTTCCAATGAACACACAAACCTACAGTTATGGTAGCTCTTTTAAAAAGCCTTCCATCATCACATCATGTGCTGTAACAATGCTGTAGAATCTGTCAGAGCCAAAATTAGAAGGTATTACCTCTTCCATCCAGAAAAAGGGAAAAGAAACTTTATAAGCATTGAAGGAAGCCAATCCATGACAAATCAGAGTGCTTCAATGTCTACCTTTAACAAATTTGTGGAGGCAAAATCCTCGAAGATAGTTCTCTGACCCTATATTAATGGTCCAATGAAAGAAGACTTTGTAAAAATGTTGATCCTAGTTTTAATTTTATACTTTGAGCTTTAGTACATTAAAAGAAAGAGGTTCTGAAGACAACCTAGCTCTGGAAGTTTCAAGTCTTCAATTTTGAAAAAAGTTTCTATGTCACCTCACATAAGCATTTTAGCGTTACTATTCTCAAACATTATGCATCCAGTCAGCCTCTTATTATCGCATGCATGCTATGTCTAAACCTTCAACTCACACTATACATTCACTCTTTCACTTACACGGTTACACGGTTACAACTTTTCATCTTGAAATCAGTGGTCCCTCAGATCTTGTGCAATTATTCACCCTTGTTAGATAGGTTCAATGCTCCACCCTCATAAGAGCCCATTGGTGATCCTTGGTGCTTCAAGTTGTAAGGGCCCCATTATGAGAATAAGCCAAGTTGTGAGCCTGAACATTTGGGTCCTAACTAGAAAGTCAAATGAGATCGATGTGATCAAACGCCAAAAAGGTGACTATTTGTGGGTCTGACTTTAAAAGTAATTAAGGCTGGTACATATTATAAGAAAGCGAGTTACCATGGTCCCCTATTTTAGGGTCCCGGGCTGCAATGAATAAACCTAGCTTGGGGGTCCCAAAGGGCCCAAGTTCCAACAACCACCTAGATGGGGTCAGAGAGCACCACCTCCAGACTGACTGTAAAGGGAATATTTTCTATCCAACTAAGGGCACCTTCATATTTGATAAATCAGCTAAAATGACGATAAGACCCACATAAATTGGTTACACCACTCTATGGAATTCAGTTCTTACAGCTCTCACCTCATACTCCATTATTAAACCAGAGTTTAATCAGTGCTTTCTTCTTATTATTCTCCACTTCAGGTGCTATGCTCAAAAGTGGTATATGTAAATCAAGAACCGCATCCTCAAAAGTACCTTCCAAAAGAAAATAAATCATATGAAGATCCCCAGATTTAACATATTCATAGGTATATGAGAATGCTTGAGATAAACTAGATGCGCTCTTCCCTATCACGATTGTTTTCGTTAACTTTCACATCAAAACCAACGCGTCCAATTCGTCAAATGAGATCCACCATAGCTTCATTCCCATTCTTGCTTCTTGGTAGTTCAATGCTGGCATCCATAATGATTCTTCCCCATCAAACCTTTAAGACAATTTAGACACTTCAACGCCTCGTCTTAGAGTAGATTTAGGTGAAAGCCTTCCTAAAATATCAATCATAAGCATGGCTCATGCGCTTCAATCTACTACTTTCTATTGCATCAAGCTTTACAATCCATACAACTTGAACATGATGAAAATAATCATCCTTGATAGAGTAGGATAGAAGTAAAACATCAATGATAAAGTAAGAAGATATTTTTATGCCCTCATTGCCCAGCTTTTCATGTTTCCATAGATTTAAGTGTGGAATTAGAATAACTGGATCATTAACCTTAGGTTTGATTTTTTCCTGGTGTTTGAAACATTTTAGAAAATTAAATTAGAAGAGAAAACCTAAAAGCTCCTAAATTTAGAAGAACTAAAAACAATGTTTAGTTTATGCGTGGAACTCCTCTTCTATTTTAAGAACGACTCTCACTTTTATAAATGTCAAACCCACAATTCCATTCACTACACTCTTCTCTCTCAGCTTGGCTCACTCATGCAACAACTCAACCTCTTTCCCTCTCAAACTAAACGACCTTATTTTTCAGCCTTCTCAACCTCTTAAAAATGCCCAATCATATTCAATCAAAGAAGACTCAAGCATCCGTGTAAAGTCAAACTTTTCTTCTTTAAATATCATTTAGAGAAGAAAAATAAGGTGTCTTATCTACTCAGAATTAAATATGGAGATCAACGAAGAAGTCCCTGAACGGCTTATGGAAACAACAATCTAAACATATAAAACACATAGTAAGACAACACCAAGAAGACACAAAACCAAAAGGCAAACCATAAATTTTGAGACCAATTTGACGAGTTGCTGTTATTCATGGTCTTAATTAACTTCTATAATGAAAATCTGCATTATTAAACAGGACATAATCCATCAATTTCTAGATCTCATAGACATACAGGAGAAAGAAACCCTGAGAACTGACAAGTTCTTGACTTATATTTAGTGCAAAATGCCTAGAACGCTAAACTTGCCTGGATCGCAAATGGGAGTTGGAACAACATCACAATCATTAAATTTAAGAATGCTGCCTGACAAATACATTTTTGAAAATATGTACATTCAGAAATGTACCATTGAAACCTGACTTTCTCACAAAAATAAAGCTTGTGCATTCACTTTCTACAAGTGAGCTCCAATAGTCATCATTCAACTCAATTACTCCAAAACTATAATACACCAGACTTCTTTTTTCCAACAATCCTTCAAACTACAGGAAAAAAGGTCTTACAATGGAAAACCTAGAGAGTTTAACCCTATAATAGTACAAGTATCTGTGTTACTATGGCCAAAGAAAAGCAAACATGCCATAGATTTATAATAAGTACATCTTTACAGTTTAACAGACATCTGACAAAATCACCTTGAGGACCCCTGAGGGAGTAGAAAAGATGAAGAATTATAAAGCAGGCTTCTTCCAGAGACACTGGCCATCATCGGCTGCCATGCAGCCTGATGGCCTGGCTGCTGCTGCTCAAATCCTCAAAAACGTTGTAATGTTGTCAATATTTGCACAGTACAAATTGCAGTTAGTGATGAGATAAGAGTGGCAGGATGCAAAAGTTGTGTTTTGCTGAGGCTGCTGCAGTTGCTCCTCTGACAGCTATGGAAGCAGCTGTGAAGCCTGAACATCCTTCCTAGTAGCTGGCTCAGATAGAGATGTTGTCTGTGTTGTCTCTTCATAATTAATGAAGCTTTGCCTTTGTGCCATGTTTCTCGTAGATGATCTTCTGTTTGATGTGCTCAGACGTCTATGAATCTTCTGCAAGCTCTCTTCCAGAGGTGGAAAAGGACCTGGCAACTTTACATGTTTATATCTACAGTCAGGTCCATTTGGACAAAATCCCATCTTATACCTGCCAAAAAACACTAATATTATGTACTGCAAATGCAAGATCTTGCTTTAAAGCTACTTTTAAGATCCTTTCGTGCATACAGTTTACATAACAAATCATAACGAACTCCCCCATAAAAAGATTGTAATTCCAGATTATATACTATTTAATTACTCAGTTTTAGAACTAGAATCCTTCTAATGAAAAGTAATGGTGAGATGAATACACAGAAAACTACAAAAAATAGTCTGATATGACTAATACCTAAAGGTGCAAAACGAAAAAAAAAAAAAGAAATGCAGAAATAACCAATATAAAGTTTAAACAGGCATCAGGAAAGACTTAAGAAAAACACACATAGATTAACATTTATAGAGTTGTATAAATATCACATTTATATTAGTGAATCATGAGATATCGCAGAGACAGTATAAAAGCTCCAGAATCCACTGCACTACATGTATTATCATTTTTATTAGATCGAGAGAGTTAGAAATGCAACCTTCCATAAGGGAGGCAGAAGAAAATTCAGAAAGTATAAGTCAACAGATGGTCAAAGCTAGTCAAAGAAATGGTCAAAAAGGGTCAAAATTGGCAGATGAATTTTATGACAGATTGTGAAACTACTCTTCAAGAGCTTTTTATCGATATATAAAACATAGGTGTTTAAGGAGATTTGGGTCTTCAAAACTGAAACCCCAATTCTTAGGTCATGTGAAAAGCAACTTTAAAAATTGAAAAGCAAAGTGACATGTGGCAAAATCATATAAATTTGATCCAATGGATGTCGTCGAGCCATGTGTCACTATCAAAAAGCTCGGTGATATTAGTAAGAAGCTTTTTCAAAAAAAGATGGAAATCTAGCTCATACTTTCGCCCCCCAAAAAAAAGGCAGTTACTTTCGTGGGCAGATAAAGACTATATAAGAGTATGTGTTGGGTGCTCTTCTTATTTCACTTGCAGGAGCTTACTTATGAGCTTAGTGGAGGGTGATTCTCCTTCACTTGGAGAATAGGAGTTGTGCTTTCTTCATCTTCAACAAGGTGTGCTGCATATTCAACTTGGTGGTTGTGAAGGAAGACTTATGTGAGCAAGGAGAATAATTTATTTACACTCAAAACCTTATGGTGGACTTAATACACCACCTTGTATATGTGTGCGTGTTTGTTTGATAGGTGTAGATGAACGCATATGACTTTAACTTGATAGGCTAGCCAACCTTCATAGTCGAGGAAATATGTTCAAATCTACAATTCCATCCATTACCTAGAATCCTATAGTTGTCTCTATCCTTCCAAGTAGTAGTTGGTTAAGAAGAGTGGGGATGTGTGAGTTCTCTATGTGATGTGTGATGGGGGAGAGCTCTTCATGTTCAAGGTCCTTGCATGTGCGGGTGGATATTGTTGGAAGTGTAGTAGGCCCAAATAATAATTACAGGTTAAATCCAAGATCTTTCCAACACTTGACCTTAGAAGTTAGCACATAACACACCTGGACTTGATCAAGAGAGATAAATGACCTTATAGAGAGATGAGAAGACAATTATAAAAGTGAAGAAGCTTAATACTACTATATGCACTATATAAATGCAAAATATCAATATACAATGTGTATATGTTACAAAAGCTGAAATTAGGCTGAATCCAAAGGTTCGAGGTACAAAAAGTAGTGATAAAGTGTCTAAGAGGTATTATGTGAGTGAACATGTACAAAAAAAGAAGGAAAATGAACTGTTCAAAGCAATTATTACAGAAAACGCTAACTCTAAAATTAGGTCTTCTCTGCATGTACAAAAGAAGCAATTGTAACTTCTCGCGATGAAGTGTTAGGTAAACACCTCGTAGAGAAGTAACACGTGAAGAAACCCTAATGTAGATGCCAAAGCTCAACAACATCATCATCCAAACTTGATAGTGTGAAGAAGAATAAAGGGAAGCTTCCAAAAACTCCTCCAATCTGCATATACGCCTCCAAAGCTCCTCCTAGCTCTTAGCCCTAGAGCTTATGTCTTGAGTGCTTCAAGAATTGATGATTTATGATGCTTCCTAAGTCCACTTTATATAGGATTTGAAATGCCCACAAAAATCAACATGAAAAGCATGAAAAGCTGCAAAAAAATCTATTGAAAAGCAAGTTTTTGAGTGAAAAGTATGTGAAAAGAAGAAACTAGGCTTTGACTTTTGGTTGACTTTTTGATGTCAGATGGTGAACTGTTATGTATCATTAGAAAGCTCTCATGGAATACTTTCTAATAAGTCTATAAACCTTTTCGATGACCTTTGACCAAATTTTGATAAAGCACCAAAATTAAGGTTGTTGGATTTTCAATCATTTTGGGACATTTAGACATTCGAACATTCGGACATTGTTTTCCAACAATCCCCCCTCAATGTCATAATGGTATAAGGTTCAAACATCTATATAACTTCTTATGTCTGCCTTTGGATAATGTTTTAGTAAATATATCTACTACATTTTCATTTGTAGGTACATAAGTTAGTTCGACATGCTTTTTAGATCCTTGTTCCCAAATATAATGATAATGAACTTCAATATGCTTTGCCTTGGCATAATGAACAGGATTATTTTGCAATAGCATAACACTTTAACTATCTGAAAATATTTGCATAAATAGATGAACATGAACATCAAGATAACTCGCAATCTCATGTAACCAAATTGCTTCAAGTGTAGTTGTAAACATAGTAAAACAAGAGGTTTAAAAACGAGATTCAAACCGTTTAAATCGTAGAGCTTTATAAAATCCAAAATAAATATCGGGGTTTTTATTAACTATGAGATATTTTTATTTTCTAAAGCATAAAGCTATATACCAATGCATATTTAATACCTTTTTGATATGCGTGACATGAATAACATATAAAATCAATCACCACACTACTTTCAATTTTCAAATCTCAACTTTCAAATGCATTTTAAATAAAGGAGTCAAGAGTCAAGACAAAAATATAAACAATGAACACACATGACACATCCTAATGCAAGCTCTCAAGATGAATGTGCAAGAGATCTCCAGAAAATGTTAGCTCATGCGCTGGACCGAAGTGTTTCCATAAAAGTTGTCGTTAAGGTATTTTTGTGAACTCAATTTTTTCAAAAAAATAAACCAATAAAAGTCGTTAAAAATTGTTTAGAATGTTTTCGCGATTTAAAAAACAATTTTTATTTAAAAATCGACGATTTAAATGCACTATGGTTGTAAAGGGAACCCTATACTTTACGAAGTAGCTACTATTGGTTGTTTCTTAGAAAGCCATGAGATAAGGCAATCTCCAACATAAAAACAATAACCACTTATGCTTCTTCTTATGCCTTTGTTACCTTCCCAATCAGAATCTGCAAAACTTTGTAGTAGAAAATGAAGAGACTTCGGAAACACCATTGCATAATTCAAAGTTCCCTTCCAATATCTGAATATCCTTTTTAACTTTTTTCCAATGAATTTTGAGCAATTTGTGCATAAACCTAGATACTTGAAAAACTACAACTGAATGTCACGTCATGTATTACATAGATAGATCAAGAATCCAACTGCTTGATTATATAATGTAGCATCAAAAAGTTTTGAATCTACATTTGCATGTAATGACACATTAATATCCATAAGTGTCTGCATAGGTTTACAATCAATCATTTCCAACCTTTCTAGAAGTTTCTCAATTTACTTTTATTGTGTGGCATTCCTCAATTTCAATTCAATGCCTAAGTAATAATGTAAAATCTTAAGGTCATTAACATCAAATGTATGCTTGAATTTGAATTCAATGCCTAAGTAATAATGTAAAATCCTAAGGTCATTAACATCAAATGTATGTTTAAGTTGTGACTTAAAGAACCTAAGGTTGAAATCCTTGGGAACTTCCATGATCATGTCATCAACATAGAAGATGATGATAATTAAGACATCTGTCTCTTCCTTAACATAGAGGGTTGGATTTCAAAACCAGTAGATAAAAGATATAAATGTATCGTTTCATAGCAAGCCCTTCGTGCTTGCTTCAAACCATAAAGTGCTTTGATTAGTTTGCATAATGAGTGTTCTTTACCCGACTCTTCAAAACCTTCTGGTTACTGAATATAGACATCTTCATAAAGATACACCATTTAAAAAAGTTATCTTGATATCCAACTAGTATACATTCTAGCCAACAAAAATGCAACAAGAGGAAGAACCATCCCGATCCCCGACTCTGGTCATTCTAGATGTAAGTGAAAATGTTTCATCATAGTCAACACCTTTCTTTTATGCATAACCTTTAACTAGTAATCTTTCTTTAGACTTGTTAGTGGCACTATTTGGTTTTGTTTTGAGCTTGAAGATCCACTTCACATCAATTGCTTTCTTACCTTTTGATAACTCACAAAGCTTCCATGTTTGATTCTTATGGATAGAATCAATCTCCTCTTTCATTGCTTTCTTCCAAACAAAATTTTGTAGAGCATCTTTGACACTAACACGTTCATTCTCAACTGAAGTAACTGTTAAAATATTATGAATTTCAAAATGTTTTGCATAATTGTATGATCTTTCTTTGTCGGACTTATAGTCCTTCATGTTGTGAGGTTTCCTATCCCATTATCTTCGACACTTTGAAGAAACCATTTCAAAAGGTTCTTGAACATTGGTGCAACGTCTTCTTCTCCTCTTTCCTTTGAAGCTCTTGAAGTTTCTCCAATTTCATGAATTGGTATATCAAGAGATAATGAAGAAATAAGTGAAGTTGAAGATGTAGATAGTGATGGTGTAGGAGAAATAACTTTCTCTTTACCTCTATCAACTAAACCTTTGAGATACGAGAAGGTTGATCACGCCCTTGTATGGCCGAATGTAAGCATCCAAATTTAACTTGAAAAATGCATAAAGCATCAGCTTTAATAAAGTTTGGAATTTCTACGTGTTTAATATACATCTAACTTCTTGCAACATAAGTGTTGCATTCGAGTAGGATATTACTGTTTCTAGTACATAGAATGTGTATCGTTTACTTTCAATCCCATAACCGATGAATACTTCTTTGACGGCTTTGATATCAGCTTACCGCAATCCTTCTTTTCAATGTGAACGTAAGACGAAGATCCAAAAACTTGAAATAATTTACATTTGGCTTCTTACCATGATAAACTTCATAAGGTGTGATGATCTTTAAAGCTTTTATGGAAGACCTATTAAGAATGTGATTAGCTTTATGTACTTCATCAAACCAAAATTTAGGTGGAAGTTTCTTAGAGGACATCATACTACGCATCATTTCAACAAGTGTTCTATTCTTCCTCTTTGCACTACCATTTTGTTCTGGCATATAAGCAATACCATTTTGTGTTGGAGATAAAGACCCCAAGGACTCTCCTTTTATATGTTTTGATCCTTCCAAATGAAAGCTCTATCCGAGTTCAACCCGTATTAGAGCTTTGAGTTGTTCCATCGTGACAAAGTTGCTCCAAATGCTTTTCTACTTCAGCCTAAGCTAAGTTGAAAGTATTTTCTTGCATTTGGGAGAATTTCTTCGTGAAAAATGAAGATAAAAGTGTTATTTTTCGAAGATTACTTCATCCCACATCAAAGCTGAAGGAAATTTTGAGTTTTTCAGAGAGTTTCATCGCAGAGAACCTCTTTTATTGTGCTTCTTTGATTCCCAACAACTCATTTTCAGCAATCATACTGCTTGTTTTTCATATACAGGTCCTTTTGTTGCAGAAATTCTCTCTCATTTCAAGTGGGAGTACATTTATAATGGCTCGTTTTTCATGTTTAGATCCTTTTGTTGCAAAAATTCTCTCTCATTTCACACAAGTACATACTCGCTCAAAACTTATTACAGCAGGCCATTTTTCTAATTTTACAAGTCATATTGCTACAAAAATTGGGGTTTTCATGAAAACAAACACCCATTGACTTTGCTTTGCATCTATGTATGCCTTCTATTGTTGAAAAACAACAAATTCATTATCTTTTATGCAATTACAACTTGCTGTGTTTTTTTGAAATTTTTTGCAAAAAAATTCAAAAAATGTTCTTTCAAATTTTGAATAGTTTTTGAGCTTAATTTCTCAGCTATAGTCTTGTGAACTCAACTCATTGCACACAGGACAATAGGTGAATTTACCTTTTTTGGTGAAATTTTGAAACGTTAAGTGCCCAAACATGGCTTCTATCTCTTCTGATGTCAAAACTTGTTTGAGATCAAGAGATTGAGGATAATGGCTTTAAGTTGTGGAAAGAGAGCATGCTCGGCATCCTCTTTCTTAAAGATTACGAAGTGGCTCTTGAGGAAATCAAGCTTGAAGATATGACAATGCAACATGGACCAACCTAAACAAGAAGGCAATCACTTATATCAAGATGGTTGTATCATATGAAATCTTAGTGGATCTAAACAGCCTTATAAGTGCTTCTGAGATATGGGAGAATTTGAAGGCCACCTATGAAAATACTATGCCTGTAAATCAAGTGCATCTTATGCGTAAGCTAGTGTGTATACTGATTGATGAGTCAAAAAGTAAAGCTGCGCACTTATCTTCTTTTGCAGGTACTCTCTCGCAATTGCATGACTTCGAATTACTTGCATTTGATGATAAGCTTAAGGCCATCTTCTTGTTGATGACCTTACTTGATTCATGGGAAACATTGGTTGTTTCACTTTTGAATAATCCCAATCTTACCTTTGATTTTGTAAGGGGTTTCGTTCTAAATGAGGAAATCAAGAGGAAAGCCAATGGAGAGGGCAATGGTTTAGCCAATGTGGCTAGAGGAAGAACAGAAAAGAAAAGTGAAAATGCACAGAGAAACAGGAGCAAACGCAAAGGCAAGGTTAAGGCAAGGTTGAAGTGACTTGTTACCAATGTGGTAGGAAAGGTCACAAGAAGCCTAAGCAAATGCGAAGGCAAGGCAGGAGTGACTTGTTACCAATGTGGTAGCATGTTACTCCTATTATTAAGGAGTGTTTTACTACCTTTCATGCAAGCAGCCATGGACATGTATATCTTGGAAATAACCATGCTTCTTCTGTTGAAGGCTTCTTCTATTGAAGGTATTAGAACAGTGCAACTTTGTTGGAATTTGGGGCCCCAGGATCTTCCAATACTAAAAACCTTTGAGCATACACACTTAAGTAAACAAGATGATAAGTGAGAGATAGAAAGAAACTTGAGACAAGAATAAGTAATGTAAGCTAATTGCTTACTCACTAATATAGATGGCCGAATTACAAAATGGGAGTACTACTCAACCATATGATGGTGCACTCACTAAATGGAAGAATAACCAAGAAGATGATGATGTACAGAATTCAGATTATGCTTTTATAATCTGAGTATGTGTGAAGCAAATGAGCAATGGAGTGAACCTAACCTCTCAAGATAGTGCAACAAATCTGAAAATCAGCAAACCCTAATTCTGAAATTAGGGTTCAGAAACCCTAAAAACAGAAAATAGGATTAACTTACAAAGATGGCTGCCACAAATTTGTAGAAGACTCCTTGCTCCAAGAGAGTAGCTTCTCCTTCACCTCTCCTTAGCCTCCAAAGCTTCAGAACTCCAAAATTGACACTATGTGAGCATCAACTCTTGCTTCAATTGTCCAAAAGTGTACCCAAGGTCTCTCTTATATAGTTTTGAGTCTCCAAAATAAAGCCATCGCAAAAAATAGCGAAAAATCTGATCGTTGCTAAAAAAGCTGCCCATCGATGTTTTTGAAATTGGATCGCTAAAATTAGCTTTTCGCTAATTTAAAAGACTTGCTTTATTATTTGATCGCCCAATTTTTGTGCTTTTGCCATCTTTGACTTATAACCTAGATTTTTTTGTGTTGTGTACTTCTAGAACCTTAGAAATATGCATCCACCATTTTAGGGCAGGAATTAGGGTTTGAGTTTTCTCCTAACTCTGACCTCTGATGATAGAATGAAGCATATCACTAGATAGCTCTCATGAAGCTCTATCTATCTAGCCTAAAAAAGTTTTCCCTAAAACGTACAAACAAAATGAGCTTGTTTTGGATTTGCTGGAAATGGACCATATGTACATTGATTTCCAACAAACTCTCTATAGATGGCATTAATGAGCTTGTTTTGCATGATGTAAGGTATATACCAAGCATCAAAAAAAGCCTACTCTATGTTGGGCAAATGGTATGCATGGATATAGTACCCTCTTTGAGAAGCGGTCATGGAAGCTAATCAAAGGCTCTAGGCTGATTGTTGAAGGTACCAAGAAAGGGACTCTTTATTGTTTGCATGGTAAAAGCCTTGTTCGGCAAGTTTATTGCTTTGGCTGAAATCCATTCACATATGGAATTATGGAGTAAATGGCTTGGTCACATGAGCCAAAAAGGCCTTGATAAACTATGTAATTTGGACAAGTTTGATGCTAAAGGCTCAAAACTTGATTTTTGTAATGAATGCCAATATGGTAAGCAAGTAAATAATTCCTAGTACTCTGGAGTCTCCCGTAAGTCTAATGTGCTTGATCTTGTTCATTCTGATGTTTGTAGCATGCCCACCAAATCTATGGGGGGTGCTCTTTACTTTGTTTCTTTTGTTGATGACTACTCTAGGAACTTTGAGTATATTTGTTAAAATCTAAGGATGAAGCCTTTGCTTCATTTAAGAAATTTCATGCATTTGCGACCACCAAGACAGGTAAAAAGCTGAAATAATTATGTACCCATAATGAAGGTAAGTTTACAAGTGCTATATTCAATATATTTTGTGAAAATCTTTGTGTTAAGAGGGAGTTAACAATCCCGTACAGCACCACTTCTAGCTGAAAGCTATAACAGGACCATGTGAGGGTGAGATACATGTTGTGCACAGCTAATCTCCTTCATGGATTTTGGGGAGAGGCTTTGAAAACTACAATTCATGTTTGCAATCGATCCCCTCACACATCCTTAAAAGGTGGCATTCCAAAAGAGGTTTGGTCTAGCAAACAAGCTTCATTTGACCACCTACGCATCTTTGGTTGTGATGCTTTTGTGCATTTAAGGCCTGAGTTGAGAATCGAGATGCAGATTAGATGCAAAGACCACGAAAGGAATCTTCATGGGTTATGGAGATGACGGTGAAATGGGCTACAGAATATGGCTACCTCAACTCAAGAAGGTAATACGCAGCCCGGATGTTGTATTTAATGAGGCAAGGCTTCTCAAAAACGATTATGCCTCTAAAAGTGACCATAAAAGGGTCAAATTTCAGCATGTACAGCCACATGTTAAATCTGATTTGATCCCTCAGGATGCACCACATATAGCTAGAAATGACAATGAGCCAGTGATTATTGAGCCAGATGATGTTGGACAGCAAAATGAGGCTCCTGAAGGGCATATGCAACCACCTATTCATGCTGAAAACAGGGCTGGAACTGATGTAAAGCAGCCCATAAAGAATGAGGAAGTTGATGTACCTCCTAATGTAGATAATGTGGATCATTGGGTAAGAAGATCTACACGTCCTAGGAGGCACACATATGACCCCTCTGGACATTACATTATTTTATCAGATGAGAGTGAGCCTCTCACTTATAAAGACACAAAGCTATGTGAGCACGAGATGAAGTGGGAGTTAGCCATGCAGGAAGAGATAAAGGCCTTGCATGGCACATGCACATGATACTTGGGACTTGATTGAGTTGCCCAAAGGTAGGAAGGCCATTTCCAACAAGTGGATATACAAAATCAAAATTTCCATGGCAAACCCAAGTATAAGGCAAGGCTGGTTGCTAAGGGATATGCCCAAAAAGAGGGCATTGATTTCCAAGAAGTGTTCTCTCCAGTGGTTAAAATGACTATGTGTGCTACAGCTGCCTTGGATTTGGGGTTATTCCAAATAGATGTTAAAACAGCCTTTCTGCATGGTGATTTAAATGAAGCATTGTACATGAAACAGGCAGAAGGATATGCCATTTCTGAAAAAGAGCATCTGGTATGCAAGCTGAAAAGTAGTTTATATGGGCTGAAACAAGCCCCTAAACAATGGTATAAGAAGTTTGATGCATTTATGCTCAAACATGGGTTCAAAAGAAGCCATGCAGACCACTATTTGTACACTAAAAAGGATAAAGATGGCAGCCCAATCATTATAGTGCTTAATGTAGATGATATGCTGCTCGTTGGGAAGAAAAAGAGCACTCTGGCTGCTCTAAAACAGCAGCTGAACTCTGTATTCTCAATGAATGACCTTGGGGAAGCTGAGCATATGCTTGGTATGCGAATAAAAAGGGATAGGCAGCAGCATACTTTGCATTTATACCAAGGAAGGTACATTGAAAAGTGCTGGGCAGATTAATGTGGCTGATGCTAAGCCTCTTGGAGTGCCATTGCAGCCACATGTTAAGCTCTCCAAGGATGACTGTCCCAAAGATGATGATGCAGCCAACTACATGGAGTGTTCCATATTGATCAGCTTGTGGGTCACTTATGTATGCTATGGTTGCCACTCGGCCAGATATTGCTCATGCAGTGGGAGTTGTTAGCAGGTTTATGGCTAATCCTAGCAAAGCTCATTGGGATGCAATCAAATCTATCTTGAGATATTTATCTATCTTCAGATATTCGAAAGGGACCAAAGGTAAATGTCTATGTTATGGAAAGGGTTCATTGGAGTTGAAACGATTTTGTGACTCAAACATGGCAGGTGATGTGAACACTCACAAGTCCACGAGTGGCTATGTATACACCCTTGCAGGTGGAGCTGTTTCATGGTTCTCTAAACTTCAAAGAATAGTTGCACTATCTTCTACAGGTGGAGCCATAGTAGATTTAAATCGCGATTCTTTCGCTCCAAATAAAAACCTTTTAAATCGTTCTCAATTTAAATCTCTCCATAACGATTTTTATCACCTTCTGAACGATTTTTATTTTTTTCCTTTGCCTTTGAAGAAGTACTATTTGACTCATAATTTGCTTTGGTTTCGATCTTCTAGCTTGTTATAGTGGAGAGTAATGTATCTTAGTATTAGAACAACTTGCCTTATGCTCTAGAGATTGGTACTAGATCTTGGATTACCCAAGTTGGTTTCATTTTTGTCTCGGCATTTATCCAATTATTATCCCCTCAATAATAACTTGGTCATTGCATATTAGGAAGGTGATTAGGATACTGGCATTGCCTATTTTCAGATGTCTACATTTTCTTTGCATATGTAGTCTATGCTCCTTACATGCCTACAATAGAAACCTTTATTGGCACTACATGACCTTTCAAGTGATTGATAATGGAAAGTTGTTCCTCTGTATATGAGGACATTAAGAACCCAATAATCTATCCATACAATGTTAACTTGAACATATGGCCATCAACATGTGATCTTTTAATTCTCTTGCATTTCCAATTGAATAGTAGCTATTGATATATATGTAAAAAATAAAAATCTCTCTTAGTGGATAAAAACCTCGATTTTTATTTCTGGTCTGAACGATTTAAACGATCTAAACAATTAAATCTCGATTTAAATCTCTCGGTCACACTATGGGTGGAGCCATTTCATGGTGCTCTAGACTTCATAAAATAGTTGCACTTATGTATGCTATGAATTGCCACTCGGCCAGACATCGTTCATGCACTAGGAGTTGTCAACAAGTTTATGGCTAATCCTGGCAAAGCTCATTGGGGGGCAGTCAAATCTATCTTGAGATATTCCTCAAATCTATCTTGAGATATTCGTCAAATCTATCTTGAGATATTCGAAAAGGACCAACGGTAAATGCCTATGTTATGGAAAGGGTTCACTGGAGTTGAAAGGATGTTGTGACTCAGGTAGGTGATGGGGACACTCACAAGTCCACGAGTGGCTATGTATACACCCTTGCAGGTGGAGCTATTTCATGGTGCTCTAGACTTCATAGAATAGTTGCACTGTCTACTATAGGTGGAGCTATTTCATGGTGCTCTAGGCTTCAGATAATAGTTGCACTTATGGATGCTATGGTTGACATTCAGATAGACATTCCTCATGCAGTGGATGTTGCATGCAGGTTTAAGGCTAATCTTGGCAAAGCTCATTGGGTGGCAATCAAATATATCTTGAGATATTTGTCAAATTTATCTTGAGATATTCGAAAGAGACCAAAGATAAATGCCTATGTTATGGAAAGGTTTCATTGGAGATGAAAAGATTTTGTGGCTCAGACATGGAAGGTAATGTGGACACTCACAAGTCCATGAGTGGCTATGTATATACCCTTGCATGTGGAGCTATTTCATGGTGCTCTGGACTTCAGAGAATAGTTTATACTATCTACTTCAGAGGCTGAATATATTTCAGCGACAGAGACTTTCAAAGAAGCCATTTGGTTAGCCCGCTTGTGCAGAGAGTTTGGGATGCCTAAAAAGGAACCTGATCTTGGATGCAATAGCCAAAGTGCCATATGTTTGGCAAAGAATGCCATGTTCCATGCTAGCACAAAGCATATGGATGTGAGATACCACTTCATCAGAGAGGTGTTAGAGGATGGCTTGATCACTTTGATCAAGGTCAATACTTCACATAATCTTGTGAATGCTCTCACAAAGTGTGTACCCAAGGCACAACATCAACTATGTATACAAATGGTGGGAGTTACTAAGCTTAAAGGAGCCTCCTTGGTCCTTTAAGTAGGAGGTTGCCGGAGATAAAGGCCCCAGGGACTCTCCTTTTGTATAATTTGACCGTTCCAATTGGAAGCTCTCTCCAAGAGCTTTCTAGACATTTTTGTTATTTTTTTGGACCCCAAATTGGGGAGTTAGAGACATCTGACATTTACACTATGTTTATGACTTTTGGTCATTTGCCATGTGTGTACGTGCCCAAATGACCTAAAAGTCACTCATCAATATGTTGGAAATCAATGTCACATCAGTCCAAAATCCTATTAGGGCAAAAACCCTAATTTTGGTACTTAGTCATTTTTGGCACAAAATTTGGCTAAAATTTTTATGAGCCTATCTTGTAGAGCTTGATGAGAGCTTTCTAATGGTATATGACATGCAATCATCGAGATCGGATTTGGGAGAAAACCCTAACCCTAATTTTCTACTAATTTATGGTTTTTACCTCACCCTAATTTTTTGTTGAATTAGGGTTTTTACCTCATATGATAGCTCTCAACTTCAAGGTTATAAAAATGTTTTCAAATCATTCATCAGGTGGTCAGAAGTGTGAAAAAGCAAGCCAGAAGCACTTTTTAACGATTAAATTAAAATAAAGCAAAAGCAATTAAAAAAAGCGATGAGATTAAAATAAAGCCCTTTTTTGTGAGTTTTTCACATGGAGCTTTGAAACCTATATAAAAGAGCCTTAAGGTCACTTTTGAGGACATCCCACACCAAAGCTAACGACAACTCTGGACTCTACTTGAGGAGGTGGTGCTCTAGCACTCATGGGGCAGCCATAGTGCAGTTTGTGAAGCTATGGAGCTATGTTGAGGAGCAACCATGAAGTTCTTGGAGAAGAGTGTGCTCACACTCTTGCTTATGGAGAAGACTTACCTATCAGCAGCTTGGTGATGTGGATCAGCCATCTACATGATGTATTTGAAGATTGTCTTCTACACGAAGATTTTGGAGTACTTCAAAGACATTAGATGGAGCTTAACATAAGATTGCATCTTATGTTAACTATTCATGTACATATTCTCTTTATGCACACAGGTACTACTTGGAGCTTATGGAAGCAGTGGCATCCATATCTGGAGGAGTCCTATTCGGCATACATGCATGCTACATGCATCAGATGAGGTGTTAGAGAAGGTGTAAACATATGAGTATGAGGATTTCTGCCAACATGTTAGCATTCAAAGCTAATTCTGTAAGTATGTGATCTTTCACACACACATCTGATTTAGGGTTTTCCATAGCCTAAATTCACATTAAGGTTTGCTGAATATCAGTTTCAAACTGATCTTTCCTCTTTTTGTCACTCATATTCACTCTTCTACAACCTATCAGGTCATACATCTCATACATATTCAAATTTCTATTCCTACATCTGAATATTCTTGTAAATTATGTACATACACTCTTCCATTTATTTCTGTTCACATAGCTAAATTTCTATCCCTACATCTGAATATTTCTTGTAAATTATGTACATACACTCTTCCATCTATATTCTTGTAAATCAGCAACATGTTAGCATTCAAAGCTAATTCTGTAAGTATGTGATCTTTCACACACACATCTGATTTAGGGTTTTCCATAGCTTAAATTCACATTAAGGTTTGCTGAATATCAGTTTCAAATTGATCTTTCCTCTTTCTGTTACTCATATTTACTCTTCTATGTTGGGGATAAAGGCCCCAAGGACTCTCCTTTTGTATATTTTTGACCCTTCCATGTGAAAGCTCTCTTCGAGAGCTTTCCAGACATATTTTTGTTGTATTTTTTGGACCCCAAATTGGGGACTTATAGGCATTTACATTATTTTTATGACTTTTGGTCATTGGCCATGTGTGAACATGCCCAAATGACCTAAAAGTCACTTATCAATAAGACTTGGTCCCAAATCTCTCATAACTTGATTGGGACTTCTTCAACCTAAGCTTCTCCATCTTCTTCTCCAAATTTCTGCGCAGGTTTCTCTCTCTACTTTCTCTCTCCTCACGCAGCAGCCCACTCCCTTGGTGTTTGGAGCAACCGAGCACACCACGACGTAGCTCTCCGCGGCCTCTTTCAACTTGTATCAGAGCTTTGAGCTGTTCCATCGCGACAAAGTTGCTCAAACTGTTTTTCTACTTAAGCCTATGTTGAGCTTAAGGTGTTTTCTTGCATTTGGGAGAATTTCATCGCGAAAAACCTTCTTTTTTTGCGATAAAAGGGCTGTTTTTGGAGGATTACTTCAGCCCGGAGCAAAGCTGAAGCAAATTTTGTGCTTTTTAGAGAGTTTCATAGCGAAGAATCTCTTCTATTCTTCTTTTTGTATCCCCACATGTCTTTTTCAGCATCCACATTGCTGATTTTTTCATCTACAGGTCTTTTGTGGCAGAAATTCTCTCATTTTTCAAGTGGGAGGACATGCACAAAGATTGAGGAAGTGCATACTTGCTGGAAACTTATTACAGTAGGTCATTTCTCTGATTTTACAGGTCATATTGCTGCAAAAATTGGGGCTTTTGTGAAAACAAGCACCCATTGCCTTGGTTTTACATCTATGTATGCCTTTTGTGGTTGAAAAACAACAAATTTGTTGTTTTTGATGCAATTACAGCTTGCTGGAATTTTCTGAAATTTTCTACAGAAAATTTCAGAAATTGTTTTTTTGCAAGTTTTGAACAGTTTTTGGGCTTAATTTCTCAGCTATAGTCTCCTAAGGTAATTGCGCACAGGACAGCAGGTGAATTTTACCTTTTTGGTGAAATTTTGAAGCTCTTAGTGTGCAAACATGGCCTCTACCTCCTCTGATGTCAAAAGCTTGTTTGAGATCAAGAGATTTGAAGGTAATGGTTTCGATTTGTGGAAAGAGAGAATGTTGGGCATCCTCTTTCTTAAAGATTGTGAAGGGGCTCTTGAGGAAGTCAAGCCTGAAGATATGACAGATGCAGCATGGATGAACCTAAACAAGAAGGCCATCACTTACATCAAGATGGCTGTATCAGATGAAATCTTAGTGGATTTGAAAGGCCTTACAACTGCTTTTAAGGTATGGGAGAAGCTGAAAGCCACTTATGAAAATACCACGCCTGTAAATCAAGTGCATCTTATGCGTAAGCTAGTGTGTATGCAGCTTGATGAGTCAAAAAGTGCGGCTGAGCACTTATCTTTGTTTACAGGTACTCTTTCACAATTGCAGGACTCTGGATTACCTCCATTTGATGATAAGCTTAAGGCCATCTTCTTGTTGATGACCTTACCTGATTCGTGGGAAACATTGGTTGTTTCACTTTCGAATAGCCTCAGTCTTACCTTTGATGGTGTAAGGGGTTCTATTTTGAATGAGGAAATCAGGAGGAAAGCTAGTGGAGAGGGCAGTGGTTCAGCCAATGTGGCTAGAGGAAGAACAGAAAAGAAAAGTGGAAATGTACAGAGGAACAGGAGCAAAAGCAAAGGCAAGGCTGAAGTGACTTGTTATCAATGTGGTAGGAAAGGTCACAAGAAGCCTGATTGCAGATTCTATAAAGCTGAACTAGAAAGAAAGAAGAACACAGGTGACAGGAAGAAAAAGGACACCAAGAATGAAGCACATGATACCTCAAAGGACAAAGACAAAGAGAAGGCCAATGTGGCCTCTAGTGTCATCATTGAGGAGCTATCAGATGAAGAAGATATACTTTGTGCTACTATGGAAGCAGAGCATGCTGAAGTTATTGATCCTTCTATTAATATTCATGCACAAGATATGCAGATCACAAAGAGGGATTTGATTGATGCCTTGCTTACTGTGAATGATGCTTTGTCACAAACATGGATTGTAGATTCAGGTGCATCGTTTCATGTAACTCCTATTAAGGAGTGTTTCACTACCTTTCATGCAGGCAGCCATGGACATGTATATCTTGGAAATAACCATGCTTGTTCAATTGAAGGTATTGGCACAGTGCATCTCACAGTGGATGGTACCAATGAGCTGGTTTTGCATGATGTAAGGTATGTACCAAGCATCAAGAAAAGCTTATTGTCTGTTGGGCAAATGGATATGCATGGATATAGTACCCTCTTTGAGAAGGGGTCATGGAAGCTTATCAAAGGCTCTAGGCTGATTGTTAAAGGTACAAAGAAAGGGACTCTTTATTGCTTGCATGGTAAAGCCTCGCTGGGCAAGTTTATTGCTTTAGCTGAAATCCATTCACATATGGAATTATGGCATAAAAGGCTTGGTCACATGAGTCAAAAAGGCCTTGATAAACTATGTAATTTGGACAAGTTTGATGCTAAAGGCTCAAAACTTGATTTTTGTAATGAATGCCAATATGGTAAGCAAGTAAAGAATTCTTACTACTCTGGTGTCTCTCGTAAGTCTAATGTGCTTGATCTTGTTCATTCTGATGTTTGTAGCATGCCCACAAAATCTATGGGGGGTGCTCTTTACTTTGTTTCTTTTGTAGATGATTACTCTAGGAAGCTTTGGGTATATTTGTTAAAATCTAAAGATGAAGCCTTTGCTGCATTTAAGAAATTTCATGCATTTGTGACCACTCAAACAGGTAGAAAGCTGAAATGCTTACGTACAGATAATGGGGGTGAGTTTACAAGTGCTGAATTCAATAGATTTTGTGAAAATCTTGGTATTAAGAGGGAGCTAACAGTCCCATACAGCCCCTCTTCCAACGGTGTGGCTGAAAGGTATAATAGGACTTTATGTGAGAGGGTGAGATGCATGCTGTCCACAGCTAATCTCCCTCATGGATTTTGGGGAGAGGCTTTGAAAACTGCAGTTCATGTTTGCAATCGATCCCCTCATATGTCCTTAAAAGGTGGCATTCCAGAAGAGGTTTGGTCTGGCAAACCAGCTTCATATGACCACCTACGCATCTTTGGTTGCGATGCTTTTGTGCATATAAGGCCTGAGTTGAGAAGCAAGTTAGATGCAAAGTCCATGAAAGGAATCTTCATGGGTTATGGAGATGAAGGTGAAATGGGCTACATGATTTGGCTACCTCAACTCAAGAAGGTAATACGCAGCCGAGATGTTGTATTTAATGAGGCAAGGCTGCTCAAAAACAATTGTGCCTCTAAAGATGACCATAAAAGAGTCAAATTTCAGCATGTACAGCCACCAGTTAAATCTGGTATGGACCCTCGGGATGCACCACATATGGCTGGAAATGACAATGAGCCCGTGGTTATTGAGCCAGATGATGCTGGACAGCAAAATGATGCTCCTGAAGGGCATATGTAGCCACCTATTCATGCTGAAAACAGGGCTGGAAATGATGTACAGCAGCCTGTTAACAATGAAGAAGTTAATGTACCTCCTGATGTAGATCCATTGCCTGGTAATGTTGATCATTGGGTAAGAAGATCTATACGTCCTAGGAGGCGAGTGAATAGATATGATCCCTCTATACATTATATTATGTTATCAGATGAGGGTGAGCCTCTTACTTATAAAGAGGCAAAGCTATGTGAGCACAAGAAGAAGTGGGAGTTAGCCATGCAGGAAGAGATAAAGGCCTTGCATGCAAATGATACTTGGGATTTGGTTGAGTTACCCAAAGGAAGGAAAGCCATTCCAAACAAGTGGGTGTACAAAATCAAAACTGTTGATGGCAAACCCAAGTATAAGGCAAGGCTGGTTGCTAAGGGATATGCCCAAAAAGAGGGCATTGATTTCCAAGAAGTGTTCTCTCCAGTGGTGAAAATGACCACTTTACGTGTGTTGTTTGCTCTCACAGCTGCCTTGGATTTGGAATTATTCCAAATGGATGTTAAAACAGCCTTCTTGCATGGTGATTTAGATGAAGAGCTGTACATGAAACAGCCAGAAGGATATGCCATTCCTGGAAAAGAGCATCTGGTATGCAAACTGAAAAGGAGCTTGTATGGGCTGAAACAGGCCCCCAGACAATGGTATAAGAAGTTTGATGCATTTATGCTCAAACATGGGTTTAAAAGAAGCCATGCAGATCATTGTTTGTACACGAAAAAGGATGAAGATGGCAGCCCAATTATTCTTGTACTGTATGTAGATGATATGCTGCTGGCTGGGAAGAAAAAGAGCACTCTGAATGCTCTAAAACAGCAGCTGAACTCTGCATTCTCAATGAAAGACCTTGGGGAAGCTGAGCATATTCTTGGTATGCGTATAAAAAGGGATAGACAGCAGCATACTTTGCAGGTATCCCAAGAAAAGTACATTGAAAAAGTGCTGGACAGATTTAATGTGGCTGATGCTAAGCCTCTTGGAGTGCCATTGCAGCCACATGTTAAGCTTTCCAAGGATGACTGTCCCAAAAATGATGATGCAGCCAGTTACATGAAGAGTGTTCCATATGCATCAGCTTGTGGTTCACTTATGTATGCTATGGTTGCCACTCGGCCAGACATTGCTCATGCAGTGGGAGTTGTTAGCAGGTTCATGGCTAATCCTGGTAGAGCTCATTGGGAGGCAGTCAAATCTATCTTGAGATATTTGAAAGGGACCAAAAGTAAATGCTTATGTTATGGAAAGGGTCCATTGGAGTTAAAAGGATTTTGTGATTCAGACATGGCAGGTGATGTGGACACACGCAAGTCCACAAGTGGCTATGTATACATCCTTGCAGGTGGAGCTATTTCATGGTGCTCTAGACTTCAGAGGATAGTTGCACTATCTACTACAGAGGCTGAATATATTTCAGCCACAGAGGCTTCCAAAGAAGCCATTTGGTTAGCTCGGCTCTGCAGTGAGTTTGGGATGCTTGAAAAGGCACCTCTTCTTGGATGCGATAGCAAGAGTGCCATATGTTTGGCAAAGAATGCCATGTTTCATGCTCGCACAAAGCATATTGATGTGAGATATCACTTCATCAGGGAGGTGTTAGAGGATGGCCGGATCACTTTGATCAAGGTCAATACTTCACAAAATCCTGCAGATGCTCTCACGAAGTGTCTACCCAAGGCACAACATCAGTTATGTATACAGATGGTGGGAGTTACTTAGCTTAAAGGAGCCTCCTTGGTCCTTTAAGTGGGAGGTTGTTGGGGATAAAGGCCCCAAGGACTCTCCTTTTGTATATTTTTGACCCTTCCATGTGAAAGCTCTCTTCGAGAGCTTTCCAGACATATTTTTGTTGTATTTTTTGGACCCCAAATTGGGGAGTTATAGGCATTTACATTATTTTTATGACTTTTGGTCATTGGCCATGTGTGAACATGCCCAAATGACCTAAAAGTCACTTATCAATAAGACTTGGTCCCAAATCTCTCATAACTTGATTGGGACTTCTTCAACCTCAGCTTCTCCATCTTCTTCTCCAAATTTCTGCGCAGGTTTCTCTCTCTACTTTCTCTCTCCTCACGTAGCAGCCCACTCCCTTGGTGTTTGGAGCAACCGAGCACACCACGACGTAGCTCTCCGCGGCCTCTTTCATTCTACAACCTATAAGGTCATACATCTCATACATATTCAAATTTCTATCTCTACATCTGAATATTCTTGTAAATTATGTACATACACTCTTCCATCTATTTTTGTTCATATAGAGTGGTTGAGGTTTTGACTCCCATATTGTAATTTGACATTTTACGTAACACTTTGAACATGTTGTCTAATTTCTCTCTATCTTTGTCTCATCATTGTATGATTAAATGTGGTATGTTCATGTTTGTCAATTTTGGAAAATGTTGGAATTTGTGTTGTAGATCCTGGAGACCTATGGGACATGTGGGATTTAGTTATAGGCCTACCTATTTCCCAATATTTGCTATCAGAGCTCCCAGGTTTACAACATATGGTTTAAGAACATCTTCTAACATTTGATATATGACATACACACTTAATCTAGATGAGTAGAGATTTGAGAATTAGACAATTCAGTCACATGTTTGTTTATCACTGCGGAGTATGAAGATTGATGATCTCTTTGCAGCTAAATACTTTTGGAAGAGGATACTTTACAGAAGTATTGCATGAAGACAAAGACTTGATGAAGAAAAGGCTACTTCAAATTCAAGGAAAAACAATGGTTTGGAGAAGACAAAGGAACCTGATCAACATCAAATCACATGTATTCGTTTCTACTATCAGATTGTCATTTGCAGGTCATATCTTAGAAGAGCAGTTATGAAGAGATTTGAAGGATTCAAGAAGTGCTTTTATACACTTTCATTAGTTTGAAAGTTAAAAGCATTAGCTACATCAAAACAGGTATCTAGAGGTTGTTCTTGACAATTTTGATAGGAGATCTCTTTCATGGCAAGAAAGGTCATCTAAGAAGACAAATTTGGAGATGAGATCACTTTTGTTTTCAACCAAACACAAGGTTGAAAGTTTTTTGATCAAATTTTGTACCTAGAGAGGTAATTCAGCAGTCAGCCAACTCGAGGAAAAGGTTGGTGAATTCAGACATAACAGTCACATTTGAAGCAGAGTGTTGATTCCTCATATACTGAGAGGAGATGGAGCTGAGATGGTAGAAACATGTTTTATCTTCTATATTCACTTCCATTTATATATCATGTCTGTTTTGTCTCTTACTCTTAGCTCTAGAGGAAGAGAAAAATTCATTTGAATAAGTTAAGAGTGCTTGCTACTTCAAAATGAAGTGAACAAAAGGTATGGAAGAGAAATTTGAAGATGTTGACATCATCATTAGGTGGAAGAAAGATGAAGAAGAAGAAAGCCCAACAATTCCAAAGGGAAAATAAGACTTCCTTTTCTCTTATATTTTCCATATACTTTTCCTACTTTTATCCTCTACATCCAAAGACAAGTCTACGAGAATATCTTGTGTAAAAAAGATAATTTAAAGAAGAAGCAGTTTCTTGTTTTGCATTATAATTGATCATGTTTTAGCAGGTTTTGACAAAGAATTATATTGAGAGAAAAAAAAGCAGCAGATATCTAAGACACCTTATATGAGTTATGTATAAGTTGAAGATTTTGAAAGTTGAAGATTTTGAGCAGACAGCTTATATGTTCCCTCAAAATATTCTTGGAGTGTCAATTCAGAGCTACTTGGTATATGACAAGTTACAGAGAAGTATATTTCTTCTTTACCTAACTCTTGAGGTAAAAGAGCATTTATAGCAGATGTTGGAGACTTGGAGTGAGGTTTTTTGAGTTTGGAAAAGTTACCTCATATTCAGGAATCAGTATATACAGTATACTCAGAAAAATTCAGAATTTCAGTATTTTTCAGAAAATTCAGAATTTCAGTATTTTTCAGAAAATTCAGAATTTTAGTATTTTTGGAATAAATTCAAATTTTCAGTATTTTCAGAAAATTCAGAAAATTCAGAAAATTCAGTATTTTCAGGAAAATTCAAAAAAATTCAGATTTTGTGATGTACCAATCAGATGGAGAATCTACTTTCTATGATTGTCTTGATTTTTGGATACATGTTTGTATTCAAAAAGGTGTTCCATCAGATCCTATCACTTGATTGATAAGTGGAGTTAACCAAAAGAAAGTCAAGCAGACACTATCACATTTCACTCGGGAAGAATATGAAGATATGAAGTATCGACTTGCAGCTTTTGGAGTTCTCAAGGTGAGAGTTTGTCCACTTATGTTTCAAGTAGGAGTTGCAAATTCTTGGAAGGGATCTAGTTGAAGAAAAGTTTTACAACTTTATGTAAGAAGCATGGATACTTAGAGACATTCAGGTTGCAAATCAAACATTCAGCCATGAAGGTTTGATGAGAGCAGATTCTACACAGGTATTTTGTTGGAGAGATCTTGTAAGATCTAGATAGATCTTGTATGATCTTGAATATCTTGAGTATTTTTGAGTCAGATGTCTATCCTTTGTTTGTAAAATTCTTAACATTGGAAGAAGTCAAAGATTCAGATTCTATCAGATTAGTGTTGCAGAGAAATAGAAGAAGATACTTGTTATGTTGCAGAAGATTATGAATCCTAGAATGCTTTCAAAAAGATTTTTGTTATGATAGGATAAGCTAACCTTATTCTAGATTTTGGAAAGCTGAGGAATGGCAGGGAAAGCTATTGGCATGTGTACAGTGCTAATAAAAGAGTTCAAATATTTTGTTTTCAGATACAGGTATTGATCAATGAAGATCAGATTTATTGAAAGAAGGAAGACGTCACAGATTTCATAAAGTCTGATTTACTTTAAAGGAATTTGGATACTAGTGTTAAATCATCCAAAGGGGTGATGAAACATGAAGACTTATTTTCAGTCATATGTGAAAGGATGTAGAATCATACCTACAAGTATTCCTATATTTCCTTTGTCAGTTTCTCTTTATGTTCCAGCTTTGAAAGAAGAAGGAAGAAGGAGAATGTCTGGAGAAAGTTCCTGTTAGGTGTTCCTGTTCGGGAGAAAGTTCCAAAATTCTATTGAAGAGAAGCTTGATATTTCAGAGAGGTTTGTTACTTATGAGGTGCGCACATACTTGATTATACAAGACTCTGATGGAAAGAGGTATAAAGGACTTATAGATAGAAGAAGGATGAAGACAAGATGACATCATAGTTATGAAATTTTGGTGAGACTCATGAGTTGAGTTGAGTAAGTCAGAAATATACCAGCTAGTGTTCATAATACACTAAGTCGTGAGTTGTCAGACACAAGTCCCAAGATGGATTCAGTTTCTAATTTTGTTTGGTGTATCTACATAACACAGCAGAAGTACGTTGAGAAACCTTTCTTAAGGTAAATGCAAATATATGAATCCTAGTGTATGCTTATAGGTTTGAGAAGACAGGAGAGCAGATTCAGAGTCAAGTCATGCTACATATCAAGCAGTGATTGCTTGATGTATGCTAACACTATTGGATATCTAGTTTGCATATTTTCTCACGTATTATGGTTCATATTCAATAAGTTCAGATTTTTTGAAGTTTGAAGAAATTCAAATTCAGTTTTGAAGAAAGACTTTTGAAGTTAAAGTTTGAAGGTCAATTCTGAAAAACAAGCTTCAAGCTTATGACAATTTGCAGATGAATGAAGTTGCATATCCAGTTCAATTTGTACCAATATGACATTGCAGGGGGGATTGTTGGAAATCAATGTCACATCAGTCCAAAATCCTATTAGGGCAGAAATTTTGGTACTTAGTCATTTTTGGCACAAAATTCGGGTAAAATTTTTATGAGCCTATCTTGTAGAGCTTGATGAGAGCTTTCTAATGGTATATGACACGCAGTCATCAGAAATCAGATTTGGAAGAAAACCCTAACCCTAATTTTCTGCTGATTTAGGGTTTTTACTTATATGATAGCTCTCAGTTTGAAGGTCATAAAAATGTTTTCAGATCATTCATCAAGTGGTCAAAAGTGTGAAAAAGCAAGAAAGAAGCACTTTTTAACGATTAAATTAAAATAAAGCGAAAGCAATTAAAAAAAGCGATGAGATTAAAATAAAGCGCTTTTTTGTGAGTTTTTCGCATGGAGCTTTAAAACCTATATAAGAGAGGCTTAAGGTCACTTTTGAGGACATCCCACCCCAAAGCTAACACCAACTTTGGACTCTCCTTGAGGAGGTGGTGCTCTAGCCCTCATGGGGCAGCCATGGTGCACTTTGTGAAACTATGGAGCTATGTTGAGGAGAAGCCATGAAGTTCTTCTTGGAGAAGAGTGTGCTCACACTCTTGCTTATGGAGAAGACTTACCTATCAGCAGCTTGGTGGTGTGGATCAGCCATCTACATGATGTATTTGAAGATTGACTTCTACATGAAGATTTTGGAGTACTTCAAAGACATTGGATGGAGCTTAACATAAGATTGCATCTTATGTTAACTATTCAGGTACATATTCTCTTTATGCACATAGGTACTACTTGGAGCTTATGGAAGCACTGGCATCCATATCTGGAGGAGTCCTATTCGGCATACATAAAGGAGAATTAGTACATGTATGCTACATGCATCAGATGAGGTGTTAGAGAAGGTGTTTACATATAAGGATTTCTGTAAGCAACATGTTAGCATTCAAAGCTAATTCTATAAGTATGTGATCTTTCACACACACATCTGATTTAGGGTCTTCCATAGCCTAAATTCAGATTAAGGTTTGCTGAATATCAGTTTCAAACTGATATTTCGTCTTTCTGTCACTCATATTCACTCTTCTACAACCTATCATGTCATACATCTCATACATATTCAGATTTCTATCCCTACATATGAATATTCTTGTAAATTCTATACATACACTCTTCCATCTATTTCTGTTCACATAGTGGTTGAGGTTTTGACTCCCACATTGTAATTTGACATTTGTATATATATGATGGTGTGAGTAAGCAGTGGCTTACGTAACACTTTGAACATGTTGTCTAATTTCTCTCTATCTTTGTCTCATCATTGTATGATTAAGTGTGGTATGTTCATGTTTGTCAATTTTGGAAAATGTTGGAATCTGTGTTGTAGATCCTGGAGACCTATGGGACATGTGGAATTTAGTTATGGGCCTACCTACTTTCCAACACAATAGGACTTGGTCCCAAATCTCTCATAACTTGATTGAGACTTCGTCAACTTCAGCTTCTCCATCTACTTCTCCAAATTTTTGCACAAGTTTCTCTCTCTACTTTCTCTCTATCTACAATTTCAATCCATGGAAAGGTATTTTGGAGAATTGCTACATGATTGAGAGAGAACCAAGTCTTGCTTATAAGTTGGTGGGAAATATATATTATTGATACTCCTCTACTAGTCAGTTTCTCCAACTTAAGTCTATATATATATTTTCTTTCTTAAATGATTGAATCATAATACTTATCTATGTAAATGACCCTTCTGGTCATGATTCCTCGTTATAGAGGATCAACACTACAAGTATTATAAAAAGATTGTAGTGCCCGTCCAACAAAAAGAATCGGCATACATGGGCATGATTTCATGCCAAAAAAAGAGGAACAAGTTCCGAACAACTTGAAAAACTAGAGTCATACACTATAATCTCAAGTTGTTGAAGAGTAAAGGAATGACATTGCACCTCCACAGGTACTTATAATTTATGTTTCAACTTGTTAGTTGAAGCTCATGACTCATACATGCTTCAATATAAAATTTGAATCGGATTTTTAGATCGACTATGGATTTCGTTGATATTTCTTAAGTGAAATACATCCCTCAAATCCTTTTGAAAGAGAAGGATATCTTTTCCATGTTATTTAAAGAGTCTAGTCTTGACAGGCCGTGAGACAAACACGAAGAAGAAAAAAAAAACACATTAGAGTATAGTATGTTTCGTTTTTAGTAATTTGAAGTTTAAACTTAGTAATGTATTTAAACTTGAAGAGTTGAATATTCAATAGATCCAAATGCAGAGTCTACTAGACAGAAACCCAAGATGATGGTTTCTTGTCGAGATGGGAGAGGATGTGGGAGAAGATGAGGTCACATCATCCGTAGATATGCACATCCAAGTGTTTTCATGGTTCCCATTTCATTGGAGGCCAAAACTCTATTTGTGCTATTTCCTTAACATTGTTTTTCTTATTATTCTAAAAACACTTTGTAGGTATAGTTGTGAGTGAAAATCAAGATACGGAAATTTACCATCCATCTCCATTATTCTAATATTAAAAAGCCTTCTAAAATCTAAAAACAAGAAGGAATGATCAAAGAACCTCATTTTAAAGAGCAACCCAAGGGATCAATGCTTAATCTAGATTTGGATTGATACATCCGCAAAACATAAGATATCATATGCATGATCCCAATTCATGTGCAAGCAAAAAAGAGAGCCAAAAGGCATTGTGAATTCGATAGTAAGCAAAGTGACTCAATACATATGTATTTAATATATACATCATTAAGGACCATAAACATAACAAAAAAAAGCTCCAATTACACTTTATAGTATGCACTACTTGTATACCAAAATAAGTATTGGCAAATGCAAAATTCACTCAAAAAACAAAGGGGAATTGTATGCTCATGATAGTCAACCATAAGATTGTACGGCCATCAATCAGCTCCACTATGCATAGAATATGAAAAAATCCCTAGTCGTGTTATTTGTGCCTAATAATAGTTATAACTAAGAATGAACACATGCTCACAAACAACATACACTTAAAGTAATACTTTGACGTCTTGCTTGGATGGTTTTTTAATCAAAAAATGCTGTTCAATTTGGCAAGAAAATCTCATGATCGAATGTAGGCAACATTATGGTCTATCTTGAACCAAAGACGACCAATTCAATCATTATTGTTTCTAATAGTGAACATGCCTTATGAAAAGAACCATCTTTAAAAACTAAGTACAGCTGACAGAAAGCAATGAAAGAATATATCCATTACTAACTCACATATTGCATTCTTTGACATCTTCAAATGTGTGCTTATAAATGCAGTCTGGCTCGTGGCATTCACCATACTTGGAAAAGAATCGACAAATAGGCATGCGGCTTCTCTCTAGCTGGTGCAAGAAACCACATGCATCACCTTTCATACAGAGGCCACGAAGCCAATGCCTGCAAACTGTCTGTCTATAATTCTTCCGACCCACTACCGAAATCGCTAATGGAGCAACAAGACCATTAGAGCCGACACCTGCAGCAGCTACCGTAGATATAATCTGTGCCCCGGAGGTGGAGACATGGGATGGGACAGCATTCACATTGCCCACAGCATCCACCCCTCCTTCGAAATCGAAGGTGAAACCTCCATCTACATCTCCCATGATGCAAACGTCAGAAAAGCTTCATGACCGAAAGCACCCCTTTCCTTCTGCGAGACACGCGATATCAACGCAGTTCTCCTTCTTCTCAAAGCGTATTCACAATTCGGTCCTAATACGTGCCCCTCTGCAGCTTGTCTGACCTCAGCTATACAACTACCGCTTAGTGTCACTATGGCCGGCGTTTTCTCTGCGTTCTTTCTCCGTGTCCTGCAACGCATTAGACTGTAAGCACTAGAGAATTCATTACCCGCCACAACACCGTGCTTGCGTCTGCAAACGTATGCCATTGATCTGTCAATGCATATGTGTATATGCTTGCAGACGCCTCTCATACGTCTGTAGGGTACAATACATTAAGGAAATGCATTTTATGATTCTTGCATACGTCTCTCATACGTCTGTAGAGTCCATGTATGCATAACATTGAGGATAAGCATGCAGTCAATTATGCATGCAAGTATGTGCAGGTGTGTGTGGGCTGAGTTCTATTTAGAGTGGAGAAGGCCTCTTGCTGGATTCATAGGATTCAGGTAGCAGAACCTTTTTTTTTTAATGGATGTTCAGCAGAAGCCTACTCCCCTGAGCTTTAACTTTGAAAGTGTGATTGTTCAAGTGAAAGGGCATAGTACCCACGGGACCTCTTATATCTCACAAACCAGGGGTTAGACAAAGATACAACATTACAATTGGTTTAACTAGCTAGCTCGGGGCTTGAACCCTGAACCTTCGCCTCAAGAGGTCAAAGCTCAACCAACTACCCTATGGGACGTGAACAGGTACCAAAACCTTGTCAAACGTGAAATTTTCCTCTTAATCACAGCCACCAGAGGTAGAACATCTTTTGAAACATCCTTCATTAGAGTGTATTGAATAGGAAGAATGAGGTTTATCACTACTCCTACGTTGTCATATGCCACTAAAGTGTAACATGGGTTGTGCTGCATTCAAAGAAAGTGTTTTAGCCTTAGGATTCCTCATGTTTCTCAAAGGTTCAGGTTGTTCTCGTCTTGAAGTCTAACTGCCTTCCCTATTTCGAATTCCACATGTTTTTCCAATCTTCATCCTAGAGATTGTTGTCGCCTTACAATATTTTTCTACGCTTGTGCTTTCAATTCTACTTTTCCCCCCTTATCTTTGCTCAATTTCGTGAAAAATACAAAGGTTTTCTTACACAATATGTTGCATGGAGCATCGAAGCAAAGCAAAGGGAAGAAGACAAAGAGCCATAATAAGGAGATGAAGCCTCGAAACTATGTCATGAAGGGTTGAACCCTATTCAAAAAAATGGCCATAGGTGATTTCCAATTTTCTTATATGTAGGAATATATTACTTCAATTATTGTATATATTTAGAAACATTGTGATTAGTTTGTATCATCGGACAAAATTTGAATTCATTCAAAACCTTGGTCAAAATTGGTCAAAGATGATGATTTCACACATATAAAATCATTCACATATTCTTGAAATACTTGAAAGGACCAATCCAACCGTATATAGCACTTGCACAACCACCCTTGTTTTATCCACTCCAAACCTTGCACTCTGAGTGTGAACATAAGCTCAAAGTAATGCTCCAATGTGAAACCAAAAAAATTTATATGTTATATCCACTTGAAAGACATGATGACTTAATTCATGCAAAGCTTTTACATCACGAAGAAAAAGGCACTCATACTAAAGCTTGCATAAGAGTTATGCTCGAGAAAGATGATCAACATATCTAGATCAAAGAGAGCCTCCACCCTACCTTAACAACCACTTATATATAGGTGAGTTGTTCTTGGTAAAGAACTATATGCTCCATTCTTTTCCCTACCCACTTTCCTAGTAAAGGAGTGGCAGTTGATTCTAGGCTTCTCAAGCCACACATCCTTGTTCCTAAGGTTCCCCCTTAGGCTATCGCCTTACTTTATAACATTTGCTTCCCCTTAGTTTCATTTTTTCCTCAAAATTGGAAGGCATATAGAAAAGATCTTTAATGGTTGATCCTATTGGGTTGTATGTACAATGTACAAAGTCATCTATATGTGTTGTTTCCCCATATCCTTGCCCTTAGGAATTCCCTTGGGAAGGCAAAGAAAAAGTGGAAAATTGTCTCACCTAGCTTCCAAACTAATACTCCCATATCATGTGACATCAATTAAGTGACATAAGTCTATATGATGTTTTTTCTATGGAGTAACATTTAGAAAGATAAGTGTAGAGTTCCAAACTAGTCAAATTTGACGATTCTTGGTGGAGATGATAAATCGTATAAAATAGAACTAAGTCCATAAGAAGAGTGATTAGAAGCCCTCTTGTAACTTAAATAAGAGACTTGCTCTCATGCCACCAGGTATCACTAACCTTGAGTGTACTCACAAGCAATAGTTTTTTTCTAAGCTATCCATGTGCTTATGAAAATTCATCATTCTCGCTCATATATCCTTGGTTTTGCATCCATACAATTTGGATTGAGTTCTACGAGAAGAGATTAGAATGACATTATATCCAAACTCATGTCTTTTGTCTTCCCCTTACTTTGACATATGGATGCATAAGAATTCCTCTATGAGATTCGAATGATCCGTATGTATCAATCTCCTTATATGATGATAGATCATCATCTTCATGACTCAACATCAGATAAGAAATTGATGTTTCCAACAGTCATATTTATCCCTATCTCATCCAACCCTAAAATGATAAATTCATCACTAAATTCTCAAACTCTCTAATGCCAAAATCTAGATCTTCCTCATCTAATAAAAGATCATCACTCAAATATACATAATAACTTCTCATCTAGAGCCTTCAAGTGAGACTCAATCTAACCATTGTGAGTAATTGATCTCCCTATTCCCTATAATAGGAGAGTACAAGTCCTATTCAAACAATCTAAAAGAAAAAATTGAAGCTAGCCTATTCTGTTAGGAGCAATCTGTCAGGGGAGCACTAGATTGTGCCCTCTGACTATAGTAGACAAGATTTCGGAAATGTACTTTCAATTACAAGATCACCCACGAAGGGGAAATGATACAAGGTTACGTAACTGATATAAGATGTCCCACAACCCGGGACCAATAGGTATGGAAAACTCGACTAGAGATGATACAGGAGATCCCACAACCCGGGATCGTAAGTATGAGACAAGATGTCTGGATTACAAGAACTCCCTTCTCGGAGATGAACTAGATACAAGAAATAACTCGACAAGATCTCGGACTACGAGATTACAACAGGACAAGATAGGATGTCCAAGAACTAGACTAGAACAAGGAATAGGACAAGAACTAGAACTAGAACTTGAAGAATACTTACTTGGCGGTCACGACTTCTTGAGCTCCCAAGACTGGTATTGACAAGACTGATTATGAATGTGGCCAACCCCTCCTTATATAGGTTTTCAAGGGTGATTCATGAAAGGCGGTTACGAATTGATGATGTCATCGATGATGTCATCAATTCAAAACCTGAGCTCTGGATATCCGAATCAAGCAAGTAGATAGTCGATTGTAAGCTTCTTGGTGTTCAAGTTAAACTATCTACAGCAAATCATCCACAGTCTGATGGACAAACAGAACGGGTGAATCAAGTCCTGGAGCAATATCTCCGTTGCACTAGCAACTATCATCAAAATGATTGGTTTGAGCTTTTACCCTTTGCAGAGTTTGCTTATAACAATAGTGTTCATGCATCTACCAAGCAGACTCCTTCTTTGCAAATTATGGACAACATCCAAGGATGGATATACAACTCTCAAATCATGTCAAGAAACTGGCTGCTAGAGACAAGGCCCAGTACCTGATGGACATTCAAAAAGAACTCAAGGAAGAGATCCATAAAGCTCAAGAACAATATAAGTACTATGCAGATCAACATCGTGTCCAAAATCCATCGTATCAAATCGGGGATAAAGTATGGTTACTCAGAAACAATCTGCAAACCTCAAGACCTTGTGCAAAGTTAGATCATCAAAGATTTGGTCCATTTACCATCGTGGCCAAGATTAATCTAGTCACCTTCAAGCTCCAGCTACCAAGTACTATGAGAATACATCTAGTTTTCCATGTATCCCTGTTGGAACCATATCACATTTCACCATTGAGGGGGGAGAGACCTAGTCCTTCACCACCTACCGAGATTGAGGATCATGAAGAATTTGAAGTTGAGCATGTCCTAGATTCCAGAATATCCCGAGGAAGATTGGAATACCTTATTCATTGGAAAGGGTATGACACCAGTGATCGTACTTGGGAACCTGCAGAAAACCTTCAGAGAGCACCAATCAAAGTTTGAGAATTCCACAAGAGAAATCCAACGAAGCCAAGACCAGATAACATGACCGCTCCTCATGGAACTCGTCGCTTGAGGGGGAGGTAATGTCATGGACAAAGGAAACCATCTTGAACCTTAGATTCCATGTGAAACTTGTATCTCATGATTGGTTCAGAATTAGGAGAAACCAATGCTTCCATTGCGTCCGAAACGTGAGACTGTTCCAAAAGCTGGATATGAACTGTGGACCTCGATCACTGACAATGTCATCAGGCAATCCATGAAGCCTAAATATATACCTGAGGAAAAGTCTAGCAGTGGTTGCACCTGTGATTGCCTTGGTAGTTGGAATGAAGTGTGCCATCTTTGTAAATCTATCCACAACAACAAGAATGGCATCATACTTATCTGACTTTGGTAGATCTGTGATGAAATCCATAGACAATGAAGCCCATGGCCTTTCTGGAATAGGTAGAGGTTGCAAGAGGCCATGAGGTTTATGTCGGGGTACCTTAGATCTATTGCAAGTAT
>MU260093.1:80000-82500 GCA_020310875.1 Ceratopteris richardii | reverse complement strand
TCTCTCCCTTGGCTATCCTTCTGAATCCATGTCTTGGATCCTCCACATATGCACCATGTTGAGTGAACCTGACCTGTAGACCTTTTTCAACAATCTGACCTACACTTATCAGATTCTTGGTGATTGTTGGAACATACAACACTGTGCTTAGTAAATTCTGATTACCATCACTTGTTTTGACATTGCCTACTTTAACAACTGAATGTTTAGTGTCATCACCTGTCTGCACTTGGTGCTTGCCTTTGGGTTCTTCCAAATCAGAGAGTAAGGCAACATTCCCAGCTACATGGTTAGAGCAACCTGAATCAATATAGAACAAATGATCATCATTGATACCTAATTTAGATGTCATGTTCATGATCAACAAGGAATCATCTTGATCTTCTGCATAATTGTTGTAATCCTTTCTGTTCCTGTATCCACCTTGATAATTGCCATTGTGATTATAGCTATTGTTGTAATTATTGTTGTAGCCATGGTAGCCTTGAGATTGATTGAATCTGCCTCTGCCTTGAGAGTATCCTCCTCTTTGGTGACCTCTTCCTCTTTGGTTCTTGTAGTTTTTGTAGCATTCATCTGTAGTATGGTTAGACAAGCCACAAATATTGCATGGAGATTGATTGTAGGGTCTCCCCCTACCTGACTTACCTCCTCTGCCCCTACCTCTAGATGATCTACCTCTCCCTGCATAGTTTGCTTGGGAGGTAGAGCCTTCTTCATCAGCCTTCTTGCTTTTACCCTTGTCTTTAGTCTTCTTATGAGTATATAGGGCAGAGGGATTGTTACCTTTTGATTGCTCTCCATTCTTTGTGATCTTTGCTTCATGTGTAAAGAGTTGTCCAATCAGAGTTGTTAGATCAGGTGCTTGGATGTCCATGTACAAGTCCATTGCTGTGGTAAAGCTCTCCCACTTGTCATCTGCCTTTAGTCCATTGATCACTTGTCTGACTATTTGCTCTTCTTCAATTTCTTCTCCAATACTTGCAAGTTGATCTGCAATATCTTTGACTTTGGTGACAAAATCTGAGACACATTGTTTTGATTGCTTCCTAAGAGTTGTAAACTCAATCCATAGCTGATTCTTTCTGGCCCTTGTGCTTGATGAAAAGTATGTTGACAAGGTTTCCCAAGTTTCTTGGGAAGTCTTACAATTCCTTACATGAGGTAGAAGGAAATCAGAAATAGAGTTTAGAAGATATGACCTTGCCAAAGCATCTTTAGCACACCATTGGTTGAGCCTCTCATGTTCATCCTTTGTAGGTAGGCCTCTGGTTTTGAATGAGGGCAATTCCTCATCTCCTGATATGTATCCATACAAGCTTCTCCCTTGTAGATAGGTCTTCATTCTCAATGACCAAGCCTGGTAATTATTTCTATCCAATTTGTCAATGAAGGAAGGGAAACCATCACCCATAATTACCTTATTTGCTCTGATACCACTGTTGGAAGTGATGGCTGGATGCAATCAGAAGATCAAGCTGGTGCTGCAAATCCTGCTTCACACCTGCCCTCCTTTCTCTTCAGATATGCTTAGGAGACTCCTTGAGCTTCCAAATGACACCAAGAAACTATATATATGCTTTACAAATTAATTGTGAAACAACCAAATCAAAACAGATGGTTTTGAACCTTCACAAGTTCAAAAACTTTCTATTCCTGTAATGATACCTGCTCAGTCTTAAGCTCAGTGTGACCAGCACACTTACAATTGGATTAATTCCTTCTGGGAGTATTAAATTAACTTAACAAGCTACCATTAGCAAGTTAAATCACTCCAATTGATAAACTATACACTGAGAATGATCTTTAGCAAAATCAGAGACACCCCCGACTTTTTAGGATCTACACAGAAAAAATACCAGAGACTGCTTCGACCGTGATTTCTCCCAATTGGCTGAATGGAATATCTTGAAACTTTGTAGTGTTGTAGAATGCTTTGAGCTGATTCCAATGGGCTTTGAATCATCCAATTTGGTTCAGTATATCTTGAGATATGCCCTGTTGAAGTTGACAGACTTGGAGGTAGTCACTCAGAGAAAACAGAGACTATGAATGTATGTATATTGATTAACTATAATGATTGTACATTCCCATTGGCATGTAGTGTGATGCTCAATGGTACTCAGAGGTGTAGGCTAAAGTATAGCTCACACACACTCAATAATTTGCTCAGAATTGCCTCGGGAGGTGAGCAACTTACTCGCGACTTTTTACATAGCCTTTTTATAAGAGTTTTGAAGGAATTTGAATTTGAATTCAAATTAAAGCTCCCTTGAATCTCTCCTCTAGACTTAGGGAGATATTCCCTCAACTAAATCATCTACCTTTTCCACGACTCTAGTCTAGTAGGTGTGATTACATGAGTGGTAAAGTCATATAGACTTTTACATAAGATAAATGGTAAGAACAATAAGACTAGGTTCCTATGGTACTTGTTCCATGTGAATACTTCCTTCAAGGGTCCAAACTTTAGCCTTCCAAGGTTCCAATTGTCCAAGCC
>MU260093.1:50000-52500 GCA_020310875.1 Ceratopteris richardii | reverse complement strand
AAGAGGTCACCAAAGAGGAGGATACTCTCAAGGCAGAGGCAGATTCAATCAATCTCAAGGTTACCATGGCTACAACAATAATTACAACAATAGCTACAATCACAATAGCAATTATCAAGGTGGATACAGGAACAGAAAGGATTACAACAATTATGCAGAGGATCAAGATGATTCCTTGTTGATTATGAACATGACATCTAAATCAGGTATCAATGATGATCATTTGTTCTATATTGATTCAGGTTGCTCTAACCATGTAGCTGGGAATGTTGCCTTACTCTCTGATTTGGAAGAACCCAAAGGCAAGCACCAAGTGCAGACAGGTGATGACACTAAACATTCAGTGGTTAAAGTAGGCAATGTCAAAACAAGTGATGGTAATCAGAATTTACTAAGCAGAGTGTTGTATGTTCCAACAATCACCAAGAATCTGATGAGTGTAGGTCAGATTGTTGAAAAAGGTCTACAGGTCAGGTTCACCCAACATGGTGCATATGTGGAGGATCCAAGACATGGATTCAGAAGGATAGCCAAGGGAGAGAAATCAGGTAGATTGTTTACCTTTGAACTTGAGGATACTAAGAATATTGCATTATACAACTACAAGGACCAAACCCTATCAGAATTGGAGATGTGGCACAAGAGATTAGGTCACATTGGAGAGAGGACCATAAAGCAAATGAGTAGGGATCAATGTGTGCTTGGGATACCTAATGTATCCAAGCAACACATGATATACAAGTGTGGGGCTTGTCAATTGGGTAAGTCACACAGATTGCCATATACCAAAAAAGGTTTTATGCATGAAGATTACTTGGAATTGGTGCATACAGATGTTTGGGGACCAAGCAAGGAGCCATCCATATCTGGATCAAGGTACTATGTGTCCTTTATTGATGACTATAGCAGATGGATTGTCTTGTACTTCATGAAACATAAAGATGAAGTATTTAATTGTTTCAAAAGGTATCTTGCATTAGTTGAGAATCAAACAGGTAGACATTTGAAGAGGCTAAGGTCAGATGGTGGTGGAGAATACTTCTCCAATGACTTTGAAGATTTCTTGCAGGAAAGAGGCATCAAGAGGGAGATTACCACAAGGTACTCACCTGAACAAAATGGGGTAGCTGAAAGGAGAAATAGACTCATTGTGGAGACAGCTAGGTCTATGCTTAATGAGAAAAAATTACCAAATTATCTTTGGGCAGAGAGTGTATCTACTGCCACATACTTAATCAACAGGTTGCCATCAAAGACACTTGATGGTATGACACCCTATGAGGCTTGGCATGGTAAGAGACCATCTCTGGATCATTGCAAAATCTTTGGGTGTGTTGCATATGTGCATATTCCCTCACAGGTAAGGGGAAAGCTAGATCCTAAGGCTGAAAAGTGTATTTTCATTGGTTATGATTTGAATCAGAAAGGATACAGGTTCTATAACCCCTCAAACAAAGGTTTCAAGGTAAGCAGAGATGTCATCTTTGATGAAAATGATTCATGGTATGATAATGAGTGCAGGAAAGTTAGTCTACCTTATGATATGGAAGAAGACTTTCCAAAACTTATCAGGCAAGAACCAACTCAGAAGGAGGACACAAGTTCAGATGATGAAGACACCATCAACATTGAAGAATTCAAGGCTTGGAAATCCAAAGGGAAGATGAAGATAAAGCAACTTGAAGAAAATCCAGAATCCTCAACTCAAGCTATGAGGAGATCTTCAAGAGAAAAGAAGAAACCTATTAGGTATGGGTATGATACTTCACTTGTAACCAAGCACTCTATATATCTTGCAAAGGATATATTGAATGAAGAACCAGGTACATTTGAGGAAGCTATTACCAAACCAGAATGGAAGGAAGCAATGGATGAAGAAATGGAGGCTCTCAAGGAGAGTGATACTTGGGACTTGGTACCCAAGAAGGACTCCATGAAAGTGATAGGATCCAGATGGATCTACAAACTCAAGAGGAACTCAGATGGTACAATAAACAGGTATAAAGCTAGGTTGGTAGCCAAAGGTTTTGCACAAACCCAAGGCATTGATTATGAGGAGACATTTTCTCCTGTGGCCAAGATGCCAACTATCAGAATAATGGTGAATGTAGCTGCATCCAAGAATTGGAACATGTACCAATTGGATGTGAAGAATGCATTCTTGAATGGATGGATATCTGAAGAGGTCTACATGTCACAACCACCTGACTATGAGGATCCCAATAAGGTAAATCATGTTTGTAAATTGAAGAAGGCTCTGTATGGATTGAAGCAGGCACCTAGAGCATGGAATTACAGGTTGACAACCTATCTCCTAGATCAAGGATTTGTGATGAGTAAAGCAGACACTTCATTGTTTATAAAGAAGAACAATTCAGAGGTAATATACTTGTGTGTCTATGTTGATGACATCATTATTACAGGTAATGATGTTCAAGGAATTGGACATATCAAAAGTCAAATGATGAAGGAATTCAAGATCAATGATCTTGGATTATTG
>MU260093.1:22500-45000 GCA_020310875.1 Ceratopteris richardii | reverse complement strand
AATCTTCCAAGCCTTCAATTGGTGATTGATCTGCACCAACAGATAGATAGATAGATAGATAGATAGATAGATAGATAGATAGATAGATAGATAGATTCATAGATAGATAGATACATAGATAGATAGATAGATAGATAGATAGATAGATAGATAGATAGATAGATAGATAGATAGATAGATAGATAGATAGATAGATAGATACATAGATAGATAGATAGATAGATACATAGATAGATAGTGATGGAGAATGTTAATCTCCAAAAGAACAACTTACTCTTGTGATTAGAGCACCTCTATACCAAGAGTAAGTCAAACACTCCACTAATTTAGAGGATCAATTGCTAATTATCAAAAGATTAACAAATCTGTGAAGAAGATGAAACACAGAAAAGTCTGCTGCACTATTTCTCCACATTGACCTACCAAATGTGTAAAGTTTTTGATGAAACTTTGTAGGAAGTATCTCCTAGAGATTGCGCATCTATTCCAAGTTGAATCTCTTCAAAAGATTAAGTGTAGCTTGAGAAATCAACTTCTCAAGTTACCTATGTCAGAAACTGTTACTCAGAACAGTTGACTTTACACATGTAACTTTAAAGACTTGGTTCTCCTTGAATAGAACCCGTTTTACAAAATGCTTCTAGACATAAGTATCTTATCTTCCAACTTAAAGCTTAAGCCCTCACTCATGCAAAACTTTAAACTGTGCTAGGAGAAATGACCAAAACATTGACTTTGAAATCTACGCCTGTTTTAGGAACCAGTGAACACGCTTCACATATGAATGTTCCTACACTTAATTCACTCAGCCTGATTACAATTGGAAGCTAAAACTTTGCACAGAGGTCAAGCAACTCTCAACTTAGACTTGTACAAAATCATTTCACAATTGATCTACTGTAGAAGGAGAACACGCAGAAACATCGGGCGCAAAATATTTTTCTTTACTCAGAAGAATTACAACTGAGTGATGAGAGCTAACTCAAAATCACTTTCCTCTATCTCATAACTTCTATCTCCCTCATTCTTGACTTCTAACTATTGTCACATATGCTCTCATACATGCCCCGACTTTTCTCAAAGTATTTTTAGATAATTTGTACATGATTCTTACTGAACGAAAGATCTAAGTCATCTATGACTATACTAATGTACATATGTGTACACTTCTCTTGTCCTCTGAATGTAATCTTCTTCCACACTTTAGGAATTGATTCTTCCTTCATCATTTGATCTTCCAAGCCTTCAATTGGTGATTGGTCTGCACCAACAGCTCCCCCTCAATCATCAATTGAGGTTTTCTCTATCTTCTTTATACTTGCCATGTCTTTGAACCTTTGTAACTTAGGTCCATCCAGACTCTTTGTCATCATATCTGCCACTTGTTCTTTTGTTGGAGTGTACATCACTTCAATCTCTTTATCTAGTACCTTTTCCCTCAAGAAATGATACTGAATCTCTATATGCTTAGTCCTGGCATGAAAAACAGGGTTAGCTGCCAAATACAAAGAACTCATATTGTCTCCAAAAATTATTGGAGTACTATGATCAATCTCAAAACTTTTCATCAAGGTCTTCAACCATATCACTTCCTTTGCAGCTTCTACCATTCCCTTATATTCAGCTTCTGTGGATGATAAAGCAACTGTGTGTTGCTTCTTTGAACACCAAGAAACTAACTTATCTCCAACATAACATAGATATCCATGAGTAGATCTTCTATCATCTGAGTCACCTGCCCAATCTGCATCACTAAACACTTTGATTCTTGTGTCAGAAGTGAAACCATAATACAAACCTTCACTTAGGGTTCCTTTGATATATCTAAGTACCCTTTGGGCTGCAATCCAATGAGTCTTCTTTGGACAATGCATGAATTGTGACAACACACCTACTGCATATGATAGATCTGGCCTTGTCAAGGTAGCATAGATTAAACTACCTACCAAACTCTGATATTTCTTCATGTCATTGAACTCTTCACCTCCATACCTGCTTAATTTATGATTTACCTCCAATGGTGTGGTTGAGGTCTTGCAATCTTCCATGTTAAACTTGACTAGAAGATTCTTCAAATATCTCTCTTGTGAAACATATACTCCATGTTGAGTATACACAATCTGCATTCCTAGAAAATAAGATAAGTTTCCCAAGTCACTTATCTTAAACTCCTTCTCTATTTGCTTCTTGAGTTCATTGATTCCTTGAGCATCTGTTCCTGTAACAATAATATCATCAACATAAATGCACATGTAAATGTATCCATTTTCACTTGCCTTCACTAGCAAGCTACTATCTGCCTTTGATGCTTGAAATCCACATTCATTCAAGAACTTGACCAATCTGTAATTCCAAGCTCTTGGGGCTTGCTTCAACCCATATAAAGCTCTCTTGAGCTTACACACATAATCTGATCCAATTGATTCCATGAAGCCTTCTGGTTGCTCCATATATACTTCATCTGCAATGTATCCATTTAGAAATGCATTTTTCACATCCAATTGTGATAATTTCCATCCCTTGCAAGCAGCAATAGCAATCAATGTCCTAATTGTAGACATCTTAGCAACAGGACTAAAGGTTTCATCATAATCTACCCCATAAGTTTGGGCATAACCTTTGACCACAAGTCTAGCCTTATATCTAGACACCTTACCATCTGCAAACCTCTTTGTTTTATATACCCACTTGCATCCAATGACCTTCTGATTCTTTGGTCTTGGTACTAGTTCCCAAGTTTCATTTTCAAGTAGAGCATCATACTCTTCTTGCATTGCCTTCTCCCAATTCTGTTTACCTTTGGCTTCTTCATAAGTGGTTGGATCTTCTTCTGTTTTAACAATGTAGGCATAATCTTTTGTTGTTAGGAAAGATGTATCATAACTATACCTTATAGGTTCTTTCCTTTCCCTTGTAGATCTTCTGATTTCTGCACTTCTTGAAGTTTCAGCCTCATTTGATTCTGGATCAAATCTTGGCCCTTCTTCTACATGATCCTGCACTCTACATCTAGAGTCAACTTCATCAACAATTTCTTCACAAACTTTTACCTTTGCCTTTCCTTTCCTTTGAATTTCTTCAACACCTGTATACTCATTTGGTGATCCTGTATACCACATATTTTGCTCATCAAATGTCACATCTTTAGTAACAAGAAATTTCTTTGTGGATGGACTCCACAACCTGTAACCCATCTGTCTATCATCATATCCAATAAACACATACTTCTCTGCTTTTGGTTCTAGCTTATGTCTTAATTGTGAAGGAACATAAGCATATGCAATACATCCAAATACTTTACAATGATCAAGACTAGGCTTCTTACCCCACCATGCTTCATAAGGGGTTCCTCCATCCAAAGCTTTGCAAGGCAACCTATTCACAAGGTATGTTGCAGTGTTAATGGCTTCTGCCCATAAGTAATTTGGACAATTCTTTTCCTTCATCATGGCTCTTGCAAACTCTACAAGAGTTCTATTCCTCCTTTCTGCTACTCCATTCTGTTGAGGGGAGTACCTGCAAGTTACTTCTCTTTTGATACCTGCATTCCACAAATAATTATCAAACTCTTTAGAGAAATACTCTGCCCCTCCATCTGATCTTAACCTCTTTAGCTTTTGTCCTGTGATCCTTTCTGCATAAGCATGAAAATGTTTGAATGTCTTGAAATTTTATGATTTATCCTTGATTACATACAAAGTAATCCACCTGGTTGCATCATCAACAAACAACACATAATATCTGGATCCATTTATGCTATAGTCCCTTGAGGGTCCCCATACATCTGTATGAACCAATTCAAGCAGATTTGAATACTTGTACCCTGATTTGTTATAAGAACTCTTATGTGCTTTACCTAATTGACAAGCTTCACACTTGTACACCATATGTTGCCCTTCAATATTTGGCAATCCAAGCACCACCTGATTCTTTGACATCTCCTTTATAGCTCTCTCATTGAAATGACCTAGCCTTTTATGCCATAGGTCTAATTCAGACACCTTTTGACCTCCATAGGTAAATAATGCATGTCCCACATTACCTTGGACCTTGAGAGTGAACAATCTTCCTTCCTTTTTACCTGCAATTATGTTTCTATATCCCTGATTTGGATCTTGTACATAAACACCATCATTTGTGAATCTTACCTCATATCCTTTCTCCACAATTTGCCCTACACTTATCAGATTTTTAGGAATAGTAGGAACATAAAGTACCTTGCTCAGAAGTGTACTTCCACTCTTTGTCTTCACTGATCCAATGCTCTCCACTTTATGTTTGGTATTGTCACCTGTTTGAACTGGGTGTCCATTCACCCTTGCTTCCATATCAGTCATCAAAGATAGATTCCCACTCAGATGGTTGCTACACCCTGAGTCAATATAAAACACTCTTTGATCTTCTCCCATTGATTCATGAGTTGCATTCAAGATAAGAGTCATGTCATCCTTCTGATATGATGCATAATTGTAATAATTGTTGTTGTAGGACTGAGATTGGAAGTTTCTTCCACCTCCTCTACCATATGATGTCCTACCACCTCTTCCTCTGAAATTGCCTCTTTGGTTTCTGCCTCCTCTACCTCTTTGACTATAATTGTGATTATTGTTTCCACCATTTTGATTATTATACCAACAATCATTTGCCAAATGATTTGTTCTGCCACAAATCCAACAAGCTTTAGCATTATCTTTGTTCTTACCTCCTCTTCCTTTACCTCTGAAATTTGTCTTCCCTTTTGTGAAGTTGGCTTGATTTGAATTCCCTTCATCATCATTTGATTGCTTTCCCTTGCCATTCTTTTTCTTGTCCTTGGAGTACATAGCTTGACTTGTACTTCTATCATTGTCTCCTTTAAGATCCTGCTCAAAGGTTAGCATGTGTCCTAGCAATTGATTAAGATCAGGAGTAAAGTGATCAAGTGACAACTCTATGGACAATATGAAAGGCTTCCACTTCTCATCTCCTCTCAAACCTGTAAGTATTTGTCTTACCAACTTTTCTTCTTCAATATCTTCATCCACTGCTCCCAAGCTATCTGCAATATCTTTCATCCTTGCCACATAATCTGAAATTGATTGTGAGCTCTTCTTCTTGAAGGTTGTGAACTCAGCCCATAGTGAGGACTTCCTTGACTTAGTTGTATTTTGAAAATGCTCTTCCAAGGCATTCCAAACATCTGTGGCACTTTCCAAACCTCTGATGTGAGGTAAAAGGTAATCATTTACAGCCATGTAGATGATACTCCTTGCTTGAGCATCCTTTCTCATCCAAGTCTTCAACATTGCAAGCTCTTCCCTAGTAGGAATACTTGGATCTGCAAACTCAGGTTTTTCTTCATCTCCTGTAATAAATGATATAAGATCTTTGCTCATGAGGTGTGCTTCCATCCTCATGGACCATGCTGGATAGTTCTCCCTATCTAGCTTATCAATCTGCAAGCTTTCTCCCATCTTATGTCCACCTCTGTATTGAAATCTTCAAGCTTTACAAACAATGTATGTACCTTTACTTCAAATTGGACTCCTTTTGCTTTTCTTGATGTCAAATAGTCTTCTCCTTGAGCTTTGACTCCAAGCATTCACTTCTTAGTCCTTCAAGTGTTGAATTTCTTGAATCTGCAGCAGTCGGGATCCTCCTTTCTTCAAATTGATGTCTCCTGCTCTGATACCACTGATGGAGAATGTTAATCTCCAAAAGAACAACTTACTCTTGTGATTAGAGCACCTCTATACCAAGAGTAAGTCAAACACTCCACTAATTTAGAGGATCAATTGCTAATTATCAAAAGATTAACAAATCTGTGAAGAAGATGAAACACAAAAAAGTCTGCTGCACTATTTCTCCACATTGACCTATCAAACGTGTAAAGTTTTTTATGAAACTTTGTACGAAGTATCTCCTAGAGATTGCGCATCTATTCCAAGTTGAATCTCTTCAAAAGATTAAGTGTAGCTTGAGAAATCAACTTCTCAAGTTACCTATGTCAGAAACTGTTACTCAGAACAGTCGACTTTACACCTCTAACTTTTAAGACTTGGTTCTCCTTGAATAGAACCCGTTTTACAAAATGCTTCTAGACATAAGTAGCTTATCTTCCAACTTAAAGATTAAGCCCTCACTCATGCAAAACTTTAAACTGTGCTAGGAGAAATGACCAAAACATTGACTTCGAAATCTGCGCCTGTTTTAGGAACCAGTGAACACACTTCACATATGAATGTTCCTACACTTAATTCACTCAGCCTGATTACAATTGGAAGCTAAAACTTTGCACAGAGGTCAAGCAACTCTCAACTTAGACTTGTACAAAATCATTTCACAATTGATCTACTGTAGAAGGAGAACACGCAGAAACATCGGGCGCAAAATATTTTTCTTTACTCAGAAGAATTACAACTGAGTGATGAGAGCTAACTCAAAATCACTTTCCTCTATCTCATAACTTCTATCTCCCTCATTCTTGACTTCTAACTATTGTCACATATGCTCTCATACATGCCCCGACTTTTCTCAAAGTATTTATAGATAATTTGTACATGATTCTTACTGAAGAAAAGATCTAAGTCATCTATGACTATACTAATGTACATATGTGTACACTTCTCTTGTCCTCTGAATGTAATCTTCTTCCACACTTTAGGAATTGATTCTTCCTTCATCATTTGATCTTCCAAGCCTTCAATTGGTGATTGGTCTGCACCAACAGCTCCCCCTCAATCATCAATTGAGGTTTTCTCTGTCTTCTTTATACTTGCCATGTCTTTGAACCTTTGTAACTTAGGTCCATCCAGACTCTTTGTCATCATATCTGCCACTTGTTCTTTTGTTGGAGTGTACATCACTTCAATCTCTTTATCTAGTACCTTTTCCCTCAAGAAATGATACTGAATCTCTATATGCTTAGTCCTCGCATGAAAAACAGGGTTAGCTGCCAAATACAAAGAACTCATATTGTCTCCAAAAATTATTGGAGTACTATGATCAATCTCAAAACTTTTCATCAAGGTCTTCAACCATATCACTTCCTTTGCAGCTTCTACCACTCCCTTATATTCAGCTTCTGTGGATGATAAAGCAACTGTGTGTTGCTTCTTTGAACACCAAGAAACTAACTTATCTCCAACATAACATAGATATCCATGAGTAGATCTTCTATCATCTGAGTCACCTGCCCAATCTGCATCACTAAACACTTTGATTCTTGTGTCAGAAGTGAAACCATAATACAAACCTTCACTTAGGGTTCCTTTGATATATCTGAGTACCCTTTGGGCTGCAATCCAATGAGTCTTCTTTGGACAATGCATGAATTGTGACAACACACCTACTGCATATGATAGATCTGGCCTTGTCAAGGTAGCATAGATTAAACTACCTACCAAACTCTGATATTTCTTCATATCATTGAACTCTTCACCTCCATACCTGCTTAATTTATGATTTACCTCCAATGGTGTGGTTGAGGTCTTGCAATCTTCCATGTTAAACTTGACTAGAAGATTCTTCAAATATCTCTCTTGTGAAACATATACTCCATGTTGAGTATACACAATCTGCATTCCTAGAAAATAAGATAAGTTTCCCAAGTCACTTATCTTAAACTCCTTCTCTATTTGCTTCTTGAGTTCATTGATTCCTTGAGCATCTGTTCCTGTAACAATAATATCATCAACATAAATGCACATGTAAATGTATCCATTTTCACTTGCCTTCACTAGCAAGCTACTATCTGCCTTTGATGCTTGAAATCCACATTCATTCAAGAACTTGACCAATCTGTAATTCCAAGCTCTTGGGGCTTGCTTCAACCCATATAAAGCTCTCTTGAGCTTACACACATAATCTGATCCAATTGATTCCATGAAGCCTTCTGGTTGCTCCATATATACTTCATCTGCAATGTATCCATTTAGAAATGCATTTTTCACATCCAATTGTGATAATTTCCATCCCTTGCAAGCAGCAATAGCAATCAATGTCCTAATTGTAGACATCTTAGCAACAGGACTAAAGGTTTCATCATAATCTACCCCATAAGTTTGGGCATAACCTTTGACCACAAGTCTAGCCTTATATCTAGACACCTTACCATCTGCAAACCTCTTTGTTTTATATACCCACTTGCATCCAATGACCTTCTGATTCTTTGGTCTTGGTACTAGTTCCCAAGTTTCATTTTCAAGTAGAGCATCATACTCTTCTTGCATTGCCTTCTCCCAATTCTGTTTACCTTTGGCTTCTTCATAAGTGGTTGGATCTTCTTCTGTTTTAACAATGTAGGCATAATCTTTTGTTGTTAGGAAAGATGTATCATATATATACCTTATAGGTTCTTTCCTTTCCCTTGTAGATCTTCTGATTTCTGCACTTCTTGAAGTTTCAGCCTCATTTGATTCTGGATCAAATCTTGGCCCTTCTTCTACATGATCCTGCACTCTACATCTAGAGTCAACTTCATCAACAATTTCTTCACAAACTTTTACCTTTGGCTTTCCTTTCCTTTGAACTTCTTCAACACCTGTATACTCATTTGGTGATCATGTATACCACATATTTTGCTCATCAAATGTCACATCTTTAGTAACAAGAAATTGCTTTGTGGATGGACTCCACAACCTGTAACCCATCTGTCTATCATCATATCCAATAAACACATACTTCTCTGCTTTTGGTTCTAGCTTATGTCTTAATTGTGAAGGAACATAAGCATATTCAATACATCCAAATACTTTACAATGATCAAGACTAGGCTTCTTACCCCACCATGCTTCATAAGGGGTTCCTCCATCCAAAGCTTTGCAAGGCAACCTATTCACAAGGTATGTTGCAGTTTTAATGGCTTCTGCCCATAAGTAATTTGGACAATTCTTTTCCTTCATCATGGCTCTTGCAAACTCTACAAGAGTTCTATTCCTCCTTTCTGCTACTCCATTCTGTTGAGGGGAGTACCTGCAAGTTACTTCTCTTTTGATACCTGCATTCCACAAATAATCATCAAACTCTTTAGAGAAATACTCTCCCCCTCCATCTGATCTTAACCTCTTTAGCTTTTGTCCTGTGATCCTTTCTGCATAAGCATGAAAATGTTTGAATGTCTTGAAAACTTCTGATTTATCCTTGATTACATACAAAGTAATCCACCTGGTTGCATCATCAACAAACAACACATAATATCTGGATCCATTTATGCTATAGTCCCTTGAGGGTCCCCATACATCTAATTGACAAGCTTCACACTTGTACACCATATGTTGCCCTTCAATATTTGGCAATCCAAGCACCACCTGATTCTTTGACATCTCCTTTATAGCTCTCTCATTGAAATGACCTAGCCTTTTATGCCATAGGTCTAATTCAGACACCTTTTGACCTCCATAGGTAAATAATGCATGTCCCACATTACCTTGGACCGTGAGAGTGAACAATCTTCCTTCCTTTTTACCTGCAATTATGTTTCTATATCCCTGATTTGGATCTTGTACATAAACACCATCATTTGTGAATCTTACCTCATATCCTTTCTCCACAATTTGCCCTACACTTATCAGATTTTTAGGAATAGTAGGAACATAAAGTACCTTGCTCAGAAGTGTACTTCCACTCTTTGTCTTCACTGATCCAATGCTCTCCACTTTATGTTTGGTATTGTCACCTGTTTGAACTGTATGTCCATTCACCCTTGCTTCCATATCAGTCATCAAAGATAGATTCCCACTCAGATGGTTGCTACACCCTGAGTCAATATAAAACACTCTTTGATCTTCTCCCATTGATTCATGAGTTGCATTCAAGATAAGAGTCATGTCATCCTTCTGATCTGATGCATAATTGTAATAATTGTTGTTGTAGGACTGAGATTGGAAGTTTCTTCCACCTCCTCTACCATATGATGTCCTACCACCTCTTCCTCTGAAATTGCCTCTTTGGTTTCTGCCTCCTCTACCTCTTTGACTATAATTCTGATTATTGTTTCCACCATTTTGATTATTATACCAACAATCATTTGCCAAATGATTTGTTCTGCCACAAATCCAACAAGCTTTAGCATTATCTTTGTTCTTACCTCCTCTTCCTTTACCTCTGAAATTTGTCTTCCCTTTTGTGAAGTTGGCTTGATTTGAATTCCCTTCATCATCATTTGATTGCTTTCCCTTGCCATTCTTTTTCTTGTCCTTGGAGTACATAGCTTGACTTGTACTTCTATCATTGTCTCCTTTAAGATCCTGCTCAAAGGTTAGCATGTGTCCTAGCAATTGATTAAGATCAGGAGTAAAGTGATCAAGTGACAACTCTATGGACAATATGAAAGGCTTCCACTTCTCATCTCCTCTCAAACCTGTAAGTATTTGTCTTACCAACTTTTCTTCTTCAATATCTTCATCCACTGCTCCCAAGCTATCTGCAATATCTTTCATCCTTGCCACATAATCTGAAATTGATTGTGAGCTCTTCTTCTTGAAGGTTGTGAACTCAGCCCATAGTGAGGACTTCCTTGACTTAGTTGTATTTTGAAAATGCTCTTCCAAGGCATTCCAAACATCTGTGGCACTTTCCAAACCTCTGATGTGAGGTAAAAGGTAATCATTTACAGCCATGTAGATGATACTCCTTGCTTGAGCATCCTTTCTCATCCAAGTCTTCAACATTGCAAGCTCTTCCCTAGTAGGAATACTTGGATCTGCAAACTCAGGTTTTTCTTCATCTCCTGTAATAAATGATATAAGATCTTTGCTCATGAGGTGTGCTTCCATCCTCATGGACCATGCTGGATAGTTCTCCCTATCTAGCTTATCAATCTGCAAGCTTTCTCCCATCTTATGTCCACCTCTGTATTGAAATCTTCAAGATTTACAAACAATGTATGTACCTTTACTTCAAATTGGACTCCTTTTGCTTTTCTTGATGTCAAATAGTCTTCTCCTTGAGCTTTGACTCCAAGCATTCACTTCTTAGTCCTTCAAGTGTTGAATTTCTTGAATCTGCAGCAGTCGGGATCCTCCTTTCTTCAAATTGATGTCTCCTGCTCTGATACCACTGATGGAGAATGTTAATCTCCAAAAGAACAACTTACTCTTGTGATTAGAGCACCTCTATACCAAGAGTAAGTCAAACACTCCACTAATTTAGAGGATCAATTGCTAATTATCAAAAGATTAACAAATCTGTGAAGAAGATGAAACACAAAAAAGTCTGCTGCACTATTTCTCCACATTGACCTATCAAACGTGTAAAGTTTTTGATGAAACTTTGTACGAAGTATCTCCTAGAGATTGCGCATCTATTCCAAGTTGAATCTCTTCAAAAGATTAAGTGTAGCTTGAGAAATCAACTTCTCAAGTTACCTATGTCAGAAACTGTTACTCAGAACAGTCGACTTTACACCTCTAACTTTTAAGACTTGGTTCTCCTTGAATAGAACCCGTTTTACAAAATGCTTCTAGACATAAGTAGCTTATCTTCCAACTTAAAGATTAAGCCCTCACTCATGCAAAACTTTAAACTGTGCTAGGAGAAATGACCAAAACATTGACTTCGAAATCTGCGCCTGTTTTAGGAACCAGTGAACACACTTCACATATGAATGTTCCTACACTTAATTCACTCAGCCTGATTACAATTGGAAGCTAAAACTTTGCACAGAGGTCAAGCAACTCTCAACTTAGACTTGTACAAAATCATTTCACAATTGATCTACTGTAGAAGGAGAACACGCAGAAACATCGGGCGCAAAATATTTTTCTTTACTCAGAAGAATTACAACTGAGTGATGAGAGCTAACTCAAAATCACTTTCCTCTATCTCATAACTTCTATCTCCCTCATTCTTGACTTCTAACTATTGTCACATATGCTCTCATACATGCCCCGACTTTTCTCAAAGTATTTATAGATAATTTGTACATGATTCTTACTGAACAAAAGATCTAAGTCATCTATGACTATACTAATGTACATATGTGTACACTTCTCTTGTCCTCTGAATGTAATCTTCTTCCACACTTTAGGAATTGATTCTTCCTTCATCATTTGATCTTCCAAGCCTTCAATTGGTGATTGGTCTGCACCAACAGCTCCCCCTCAATCATCAATTGAGGTTTTCTCTGTCTTCTTTATACTTGCCATGTCTTTGAACCTTTGTAACTTAGGTCCATCCAGACTCTTTGTCATCATATCTGCCACTTGTTCTTTTGTTGGAGTGTACATCACTTCAATCTCTTTATCTAGTACCTTTTCCCTCAAGAAATGATACTGAATCTCTATATGCTTAGTCCTCGCATGAAAAACAGGGTTAGCTGCCAAATACAAAGAACTCATATTGTCTCCAAAAATTATTGGAGTACTATGATCAATCTCAAAACTTTTCATCAAGGTCTTCAACCATATCACTTCCTTTGCAGCTTCTACCACTCCCTTATATTCAGCTTCTGTGGATGATAAAGCAACTGTGTGTTGCTTCTTTGAACACCAAGAAACTAACTTATCTCCAACATAACATAGATATCCATGAGTAGATCTTCTATCATCTGAGTCACCTGCCCAATCTGCATCACTAAACACTTTGATTCTTGTGTCAGAAGTGAAACCATAATACAAACCTTCACTTAGGGTTCCTTTGATATATCTGAGTACCCTTTGGGCTGCAATCCAATGAGTCTTCTTTGGACAATGCATGAATTGTGACAACACACCTACTGCATATGATAGATCTGGCCTTGTCAAGGTAGCATAGATTAAACTACCTACCAAACTCTGATATTTCTTCATATCATTGAACTCTTCACCTCCATACCTGCTTAATTTATGATTTACCTCCAATGGTGTGGTTGAGGTCTTGCAATCTTCCATGTTAAACTTGACTAGAAGATTCTTCAAATATCTCTCTTGTGAAACATATACTCCATGTTGAGTATACACAATCTGCATTCCTAGAAAATAAGATAAGTTTCCCAAGTCACTTATCTTAAACTCCTTCTCTATTTGCTTCTTGAGTTCATTGATTCCTTGAGCATCTGTTCCTGTAACAATAATATCATCAACATAAATGCACATGTAAATGTATCCATTTTCACTTGCCTTCACTAGCAAGCTACTATCTGCCTTTGATGCTTGAAATCCACATTCATTCAAGAACTTGACCAATCTGTAATTCCAAGCTCTTGGGGCTTGCTTCAACCCATATAAAGCTCTCTTGAGCTTACACACATAATCTGATCCAATTGATTCCATGAAGCCTTCTGGTTGCTCCATATATACTTCATCTGCAATGTATCCATTTAGAAATGCATTTTTCACATCCAATTGTGATAATTTCCATCCCTTGCAAGCAGCAATAGCAATCAATGTCCTAATTGTAGACATCTTAGCAACAGGACTAAAGGTTTCATCATAATCTACCCCATAAGTTTGGGCATAACCTTTGACCACAAGTCTAGCCTTATATCTAGACACCTTACCATCTGCAAACCTCTTTGTTTTATATACCCACTTGCATCCAATGACCTTCTGATTCTTTGGTCTTGGTACTAGTTCCCAAGTTTCATTTTCAAGTAGAGCATCATACTCTTCTTGCATTGCCTTCTCCCAATTCTGTTTACCTTTGGCTTCTTCATAAGTGGTTGGATCTTCTTCTGTTTTAACAATGTAGGCATAATCTTTTGTTGTTAGGAAAGATGTATCATATCTATACCTTATAGGTTCTTTCCTTTCCCTTGTAGATCTTCTGATTTCTGCACTTCTTGAAGTTTCAGCCTCATTTGATTCTGGATCAAATCTTGGCCCTTCTTCTACATGATCCTGCACTCTACATCTAGAGTCAACTTCATCAACAATTTCTTCACAAACTTTTACCTTTGGCTTTCCTTTCCTTTGAACTTCTTCAACACCTGTATACTCATTTGGTGATCATGTATACCACATATTTTGCTCATCAAATGTCACATCTTTAGTAACAAGAAATTGCTTTGTGGATGGACTCCACAACCTGTAACCCATCTGTCTATCATCATATCCAATAAACACATACTTCTCTGCTTTTGGTTCTAGCTTATGTCTTAATTGTGAAGGAACATAAGCATATTCAATACATCCAAATACTTTACAATGATCAAGACTAGGCTTCTTACCCCACCATGCTTCATAAGGGGTTCCTCCATCCAAAGCTTTGCAAGGCAACCTATTCACAAGGTATGTTGCAGTTTTAATGGCTTCTGCCCATAAGTAATTTGGACAATTCTTTTCCTTCATCATGGCTCTTGCAAACTCTACAAGAGTTCTATTCCTCCTTTCTGCTACTCCATTCTGTTGAGGGGAGTACCTGCAAGTTACTTCTCTTTTGATACCTGCATTCCACAAATAATCATCAAACTCTTTAGAGAAATACTCTCCCCCTCCATCTGATCTTAACCTCTTTAGCTTTTGTCCTGTGATCCTTTCTGCATAAGCATGAAAATGTTTGAATGTCTTGAAAACTTCTGATTTATCCTTGATTACATACAAAGTAATCCACCTGGTTGCATCATCAACAAACAACACATAATATCTGGATCCATTTATGCTATAGTCCCTTGAGGGTCCCCATACATCTAATTGACAAGCTTCACACTTGTACACCATATGTTGCCCTTCAATATTTGGCAATCCAAGCACCACCTGATTCTTTGACATCTCCTTTATAGCTCTCTCATTGAAATGACCTAGCCTTTTATGCCATAGGTCTAATTCAGACACCTTTTGACCTCCATAGGTAAATAATGCATGTCCCACATTACCTTGGACCGTGAGAGTGAACAATCTTCCTTCCTTTTTACCTGCAATTATGTTTCTATATCCCTGATTTGGATCTTGTACATAAACACCATCATTTGTGAATCTTACCTCATATCCTTTCTCCACAATTTGCCCTACACTTATCAGATTTTTAGGAATAGTAGGAACATAAAGTACCTTGCTCAGAAGTGTACTTCCACTCTTTGTCTTCACTGATCCAATGCTCTCCACTTTATGTTTGGTATTGTCACCTGTTTGAACTGTATGTCCATTCACCCTTGCTTCCATATCAGTCATCAAAGATAGATTCCCACTCAGATGGTTGCTACACCCTGAGTCAATATAAAACACTCTTTGATCTTCTCCCATTGATTCATGAGTTGCATTCAAGATAAGAGTCATGTCATCCTTCTGATCTGATGCATAATTGTAATAATTGTTGTTGTAGGACTGAGATTGGAAGTTTCTTCCACCTCCTCTACCATATGATGTCCTACCACCTCTTCCTCTGAAATTGCCTCTTTGGTTTCTGCCTCCTCTACCTCTTTGACTATAATTCTGATTATTGTTTCCACCATTTTGATTATTATACCAACAATCATTTGCCAAATGATTTGTTCTGCCACAAATCCAACAAGCTTTAGCATTATCTTTGTTCTTACCTCCTCTTCCTTTACCTCTGAAATTTGTCTTCCCTTTTGTGAAGTTGGCTTGATTTGAATTCCCTTCATCATCATTTGATTGCTTTCCCTTGCCATTCTTTTTCTTGTCCTTGGAGTACATAGCTTGACTTGTACTTCTATCATTGTCTCCTTTAAGATCCTGCTCAAAGGTTAGCATGTGTCCTAGCAATTGATTAAGATCAGGAGTAAAGTGATCAAGTGACAACTCTATGGACAATATGAAAGGCTTCCACTTCTCATCTCCTCTCAAACCTGTAAGTATTTGTCTTACCAACTTTTCTTCTTCAATATCTTCATCCACTGCTCCCAAGCTATCTGCATTATCTTTCATCCTTGCCACATAATCTGAAATTGATTGTGAGCTCTTCTTCTTGAAGGTTGTGAACTCAGCCCATAGTGAGGACTTCCTTGACTTAGTTGTATTTTGAAAATGCTCTTCCAAGGCATTCCAAACATCTGTGGCACTTTCCAAACCTCTGATGTGAGGTAAAAGGTAATCATTTACAACCATGTAGATGATACTCCTTGCTTGAGCATCCTTTCTCATCCAAGTCTTCAACATTGCAAGCTCTTCCCTAGTAGGAATACTTGGATCTGCAAACTCAGGTTTTTCTTCATCTCCTGTAATAAATGATATAAGATCTTTGCTCATGAGGTGTGCTTCCATCCTCATGGACCATGCTGGATAGTTCTCCCTATCTAGCTTATCAATCTGCAAGCTTTCTCCCATCTTATGTCCACCTGTGTATTGAAATCTTCAAGCTTTACAAACAATGTATGTACCTTTACTTCAAATTGGACTCCTTTTGCTTTTCTTGATGTCAAATAGTCTTCTCCTTGAGCTTTGACTCCAAGCATTCACTTCTTAGTCCTTCAAGTGTTGAATTTCTTGAATCTGCAGCAGTCGGGATCCTCCTTTCTTCAAATTGATGTCTCCTGCTCTGATACCACTACAAATCTGTGAAGAAGATGAAACACAAAAAAGTCTGCTGCACTATTTCTCCACATTGACCTATCAAACGTGTAAAGTTTTTGATGAAACTTTGTACGAAGTATCTCCTAGAGACTGCGCATCTATTCCAAGTTGAATCTCTTCAAAAGATTAAGTGTACCTTGAGAAATCAACTTCTCAAGTTACCTATGTCAGAAACTGTTACTCAGAACAGTCGACTTTACACCTGTAACTTTTAAGACTTGGTTCTCTTTGAATAGAACCCGTTTTACAAAATGCTTCTAGACATAAGTAGCTTATCTTCCAACTTAAAGATTAAGCCCTCACTCATGCAAAACTTTAAACTGTGCTAGGAGAAATGACCAAAACATTGACTTCGAAATCTGCGCCTGTTTTAGGAACCAGTGAACACACTTCACATATGAATGTTCCTACACTTAATTCACTCAGCCTGATTACAATTGGAAGCTAAAACTTTGCACAGAGGTCAAGCAACTCTCAACTTAGACTTGTACAAAATCATTTCACAATTGATCTACTGTAGAAGGAGAACACGCAGAAACATCGGGCGCAAAATATTTTTCTTTACTCAGAAGAATTACAACTGAGTGATGAGAGCTAACTCAAAATCACTTTCCTCTATCTCATAACTTCTATCTCCCTCATTCTTGACTTCTAACTATTGTCACATGTGCTCTCATACATGCCCCGACTTTTCTCAAAGTATTTATAGATAATTTGTACATGATTCTTACTGAACAAAAGATCTAAGTCATCTATGACTATACTAATGTACATATGTGTACACTTCTCTTGTCCTCTGAATGTAATCATCTTCCACACTTTAGGAATTGATTCTTCCTTCATCATTTGATCTTCCAAGCCTTCAATTGGTGATTGGTCTGCACCAAGAGATAGATAGATAGATAGATAGATAGATAAATAAATAGATAGAGAGATAGATAGATAGATAGATAGATAGATAGATAGATAGATAGATAGATAGATAGATAGATATATAGATAGATAGATAGATAGATAGATAGATAGATAGATAGATAGATAGATAGATAGATAAATAGATAAATAGATAGATAGATAGATAGATAGATAGATAGATAGACAGATAGATAGATAGATAGATAGATAGATAGATAGATAGATAGATAGATAGATACATAGATAGCTTGATAGATAGATAGATAGATAGATAAATAGATAGAGAGATAGATAGATAGATAGATAGATAGATAGATAGATAGATAGATAGATAGATAGATAGATAGATAGATTGATAGATAGATAGATAGATAGATAGATAGATAGATAGATAGATAGATAGAGAGATAGATAGAGAGATAGATAGATAGATAGATAGATAGATAGATAGATAGATAGATAGATAGATAGATAGATAGATAGATCGATAGATGGATAGATCGATAGATCGATAGATCGATAGATCGATAGATCGATAGTTCGATGGATAGATAGAAAGATGGATAGATAGATAGATAGATAGATAGATCGATGGATAGATAGATAGATAGATAGATAGATAGATAGATAGATAGATAGATAGATAGATAGATAGATAGATAGATAGATAGATAGATAGATAGATAGATAGATAGATAGATAGATAGATAGATAGATAGATAGATAGATAGATAGATAGATAGATAGATAGATAGATAGATAGATAGATAGATAGATAGATAGATAGATAGATAGATAGATAGATAGATAGATAGATAGATAGATAGATAGATACATAGATAGCTTGATAGATAGATAGATAGATAGATAAATAAATAGATAGAGAGATAGATAGATAGATAGATAGATAGATAGATAGATAGATAGATAGATAGATAGATAGATAGATAGATAGATAGATAGATAGATAGATAGATAGATAGATAGATAGATAGATAGATAGATAGATAGATAGATAGATAGATACATAGATAGATAGATAGATAGATAGATAGATGATGGAGAGTGTTAATCTCCAAAAGAACAACTTATTCTTGTGATTAGAACACCTCTATACCAAGAATAAGTCAAACACTCCACTAATTTAGAGGATCAATTGCTAATTACCAAAAGATTAACAAATCTGTGAAGAAGATGAAACACAGAAAAGTCTGCTGCACTATTTTTCCACATTGACCTATCAAACGTGTAAAGTTTTTTATGAAACTTTGTACGAAGTATCTCCTATAGATTGCGCATCTACTCCAAGTTGAATCACTTCAAAAGATTAAGTATAACTTGAGAAATTGATTTCACAAGTTACCTATGTCAGAAACTGTTACTCAGAACAGTCGACTTTACACCTGTAACTTTTAAGACTTGGTTCTCCTTGAATAGAACCCGTTTTACAAAATGCTTCTAGAAATAAGTAGCTTATCTTCCAACTTAAAGATTAAGCCCTCACTAATGCAAAACTTTAAACTGTGCTAGGAGAAATGACCAAAACATTGTTTTCGAAATATGCGCCTGTTTTAGGAACCTGTGAGCACACTTCACATATGAATGTTCCTACACTTAATTCACTCAGCCTGATTACAATTGGAAGCTAAAACTTTGCACAGAGGTCAAGCAACTCTCAACTTAGACTTGTACAGAAGCATTTCACAATTGATCTACTGTAGAAGGAGAACACGCAGAAACATCGGGCGCAAAAATTTTCATTTACTCAGAGAAAATACAACTGAGTGATGAGAGCTAACACAACTAACTTTTTCTCTATCACATGACTTCTATCTCCCTCATTCTTAACTTCTAACTAATGTCACATATGCTCTCATATATGCCCCGACTTTTCTCAAAGTATTTATAGATAATTTGTACATGATTCTTACTGAACAAAAGATCTAAGTCATCTATGACTATGCTAATGTACATATATGTACACTTCTCTTGTCCTCTGAATGTAATCTTCTTCCACACTTTAGGAATTGATTCTTCCTTTATCATTTGATCTCCCAAGCCTTCAATTGGTGATTGGTCTGCACCAACAGCTCCCCCTCAATCATCAATTGAGGTTTTCTCTGTCTTCTTTATACTTGCCATGTCCTTGAACCTTTGTAACTTAGGTCCATCCAAGCTTTTTGTCATCATATCTGCCACTTGTTCTTTTGTCGGAGTGTACATCACTTCAATCTCTTTATCTAGTACCTTTTCCCTCAAGAAATGATACTGAATCTCTATATGCTTAGTCCTGGCATGAAAAACAGGGTTAGCTGCCAAATACAAAGAACTCATATTGTCTCCAAAAATTATTGGAGTACTATGATCAGTCTCAAAACTTTTCATCAAGGTCTTCAACCATATCACTTCCTTTGCAGCTTCTACCATTCCCTTATACTCAGCTTCTGTGGATGATAAAGCAACTGTATGTTGCTTCTTTGAACACCAAGACACTAACTTGTCTCCAACATAACATAGATATCCATGAGTAGACCTTCTATCATCTGAGTCACCTGCCCAATCTGCATCACTAAACACTTTGATTCTTGTGTCAGAAGTGAAACCATAGTACAAACCTTCACTTAGGGTTCCCTTGATATATCTGAGTACCCTTTGGGCTGCAATCCAATGATTCTTCTTTGGACAATGCATGAATTGTGACAACACACCTACTGCATATGATAGATCTGGCCTTGTCAAGGTAGCATAGATTAGACTACCTACCAAACTCTGATATTTCTTCATGTCATTGAACTCTTCACCTCCATACCTGCTTAATTTATGATTTACCTCCAATGGTGTAGTTGAGGTCTTGCAATCTTCCATGTTAAACTTGACCAGAAGATTCTTCAAGTATCTCTCTTGTGAAACATATACTCCATGTTGAGTATACACAATCTGCATTCCTAGAAAATAAGATAAGTTTCCCAAATCACTTATCTTAAACTCCTTCTCTATTTGTCTTTTGAGTTCATTGATTCCTTGAGCATCTGTTCCTGTAACAATAATATCATCAACATAAATGCACATGTAAATGTATCCATTTTCACTTGCCTTCACTAGCAAGCTACTATCTGCCTTTGATGCTTGAAATCCACATTCATTCAAGAACTTGACCAATCTGTAATTCCAAGCTCTTGGGGCTTGCTTCAACCCATATAAAGCTCTCTTGAGCTTACACACATAATCTGATCCAATTGACTCCATGAAGCCTTCTGGTTGCTCCATATATACTTCATCTGCAATGTATCCATTTAGAAATGCATTTTTCACATCCAATTGTGATAATTTCCATCCCTTACAAGTAGCAATAGCAATCAATGTCCTAATTGTAGACATCTTAGCAACAGGACTAAAGGTTTCATCATAATCTACCCCATAAGTTTGGGCATAACCTTTGACTACAAGTCTAGCCTTATATCTAGACACCTTACCATCTGCAAACCTTTTTGTTTTATATACCCACTTGCATCCAATGACCTTCTGATTCTTTGGTCTTGGTACTAGTTCCCAAGTTTCATTTTCAAGTAGAGCATCATACTCTTCTTGCATTGCCTTCTCCCAATTCTGTTTACCTTTGGCTTCTTCATAAGTGGTTGGATCTTCTTCTGTTTTCACAATGTAAGCATAATCTCTTGTTGTTAGGAAAGATGTATCATAGCTATACCTTATAGGTTCTTTCCTTTCCCTTGTAGATCTTCTGATTTCTGCACTTCTTGAAGTTTCAGCCTCATTTGATTCTGGATCAAATCTTGGCCCTTCTTCTACATGATCCTGCACTCTACATCTAGAGTCAACTTCATCAACAATTTCTTCACATACCTTTACCTTTGCCTTTCCTTTTCTCTGAATTTCTTCAACACCTGTATACTCATTTGATGATCCTGTATACCACATATTTTGCTCATCAAATGTCACATCTTTAGTAACAAGAAATTGCTTTGTGGATGGACTCCACAACCTGTAACCCATCTGTCTATCATCATATCCAATAAACACATACTTCTCTGCTTTTGGTTCTAGCTTATGTCTTAATTGTGAAGGAACATAAGCATATGCAATACATCCAAATACTTTACAATGATCAAGACTACGCTTCTTACCCCACCATGCTTCATAAGGGGTTCCTCCATCCAAAGCTTTGCAAGGCAACCTATTCACAAGGTACGTTGCAGTGTTAATAGCTTCTGCCCATAAGTAATTTGGACAATTCTTTTCCTTCATCATGGCTCTTGCAAACTCTACAAGAGTCCTATTCCTCCTTTCGGCTACTCCATTCTGTTGAGGGGAGTACCTGCAAGTTACTTCTCTTTTGATACCTGCATTCCACAAATAATCATCAAACTCTTTAGAGAAATACTCTCCCCCTCCATCTGACCTTAACCTCTTGAGCTTTTGCCCTGTGATCCTTTCTGCATAAGCATGAAAGTGTTTGAATGTCTTGAAGACTTCTGATTTGTCCTTGATTACATACAAAGTAATCCACCTGGTTGCATCATCAACAAACAACACATAATATCTGGATCCATTTATGCTATAGTCCCTTGAGGGTCCCCATACATCTGTATGAACCAATTCAAGCATATTTGAATACTTGTACCCTGATTTGTTATAAGAACCTTTATGTGCTTTACCTAATTGACAAGCTTCACACTTGTACACCATATGTTGCCCTTCAATGTTTGGCAATCCAAGCACTATCTGATTCTTTGACATCTCCTTTATAGCTCTCTCATTGAAATGACCTAGCCTTTTATGCCATAGGTCTAATTCAGACACCTTTTGACCTCCATAGGTAAACAATGCATGTCCCACATTACCTTGGACTTTAAGAGTAAACAATCTTCCTTCCTTTTTACCTGCAATTATGGTTCTATATCCCTGATTTGGATCTTGTACATAAACACCACCATTTGTGAATCTTACCTCATATCCTTTCTCCACAATTTGCCCTACACTTATCAAATGTTTAGGAATAGTAGGAACATAAAGTACCTTGCTCAGAAGTGTACTTCCACTCTTTGTCTTCACTGATCCAATGCTCTCCACTTTATGTTTGGTATTGTCTCCTGTCTGAACTGTATGTCCATTCACCCTTGCTTCCATATCAGTCATCAAA
>MU260093.1:10000-12500 GCA_020310875.1 Ceratopteris richardii | reverse complement strand
AAGCTCTTGGAGCTTGCTTCAAACCATAAAGGGCTCTTCTCAACCTGCAAACATAATTTGGAAACTTATGATCTACAAACCCTTGAGGTTGCTCCATGTACACCTCATCTGATATATATCCATTCAAAAATGCATTCTTAATGTCCAATTGACTCAATGTCCATCCTTTTGATGCTGCAATGGCAATGATTGTCCTTATGGTTGACATCTTTGCCACAGGACTGAATGTCTCATCATAATCTATGCCAAATGTTTGAGCATAGCCTTTAACCACCAATCTAGCTTTGTATCTGGCTATAGTTCCATCTGCATGCTTCTTAACTTTGTAAACCCATTTGTTTCCAATCACTTTCTTACCATTAGGTTTTGGGACAAGTTCCCAAGTTTTGTTCTCTTCAAGAGCATCAAATTCTTCCTTCATTGCTACTTCCCATTGTCTCTTACCCTTTGCTTCATCATAGCTTTGAGGTTCTTCATCTTCCTTAACCATGTAAGCATAATTTTTCTGAGTCAAATAAGAAGTGTCATATGAATACCTTGTAGGTTGATTCCTTATTCTGGTTGACCTTCTTGGTTCACACACTTCATGTCTATCTGGATGTACTTCTTCATCAAATATTGGTCCATCTTCATTCCTTCTATATGATCCAACTCTTGATGTGCTTGTTTGCATATGTTCTTCATCTCCATCTATCTGCATATGTGATTTACCTCTTGCACTCCTTCTTATCTCTTCTTCAAATGTTTCAAGATCACATTCTTTATCTGCATACCAACTCTTCTGTTCATCAAAAGTCACATCTCTGGAAACAATAAAATGTTTAGTTAAAGGACTCCATAGTCTATAACCCATTTGCTTTTCATCATACCCAATAAACACATATTTTTCTGCCTTTGGTTCAAGCTTATGTCTGAGTTGTGATGGTACATAAGCATAGGCAATTGACCCAAACACTTTACAATGGTCAAGTGTTGGCTTCTTACCCCACCAAGCTTCATAAGGGGTCATACCATTCAAAGCTCCACATGGTAACCTATTCACAAGGTATGTGGCTGTATTTACAGCCTCAGCCCAAAGATAATTAGGGCAATTCTTTTCTTTTAACATTGCTCTTGCAAATTCAACCAATGTTCTATTCCTCCTTTCTGCCACCCCATTATGTTGAGGTGTATACCTGCAAGTTATCTCTCTCTTGATACCTGCATTCCAAAGATAGTCATTAAACTCTTGGGAGAAGTATTCTCCCCCTCCATCAGACCTTAGCCTCTTGAGTTTGTGACCTGTAACTCTTTCTGCATAAGCATGAAAATGTTTGAAGGCTCCAAAGACTTCTGATCTTTCCTTTAGAACATAAAGGGTTATCCACCTTGTAGCATCATCAATAAACAAAACATAATACCTAGATCCATTTATTGAACCTTCTTTTGTTGGACCCCATACATCTGTATGTATGAGTTCAAGCAAACCCTCATGCTTGAAACCTTTCTTCTGAAATGGTTGTCTATGAGCTTTTCCCATCTGACAAGCTTCACACTTGTATATCATATGTTGATTCTTCACATTTGGTAGTCCCAATACAGATTGGTTCTCCACCATAGTTTTGATTCCTCTTTCATTGAAATGTCCCAATCTTTTATGCCAAAGATCTAACTCTGTAATTACTTCATCACCATGTGTAATTAGGGCTTGACCAACATTTCCTTGCACTTTGAGAGTAAAAAGTCTACCTTCCTTCTTACCACAAACAATGGGTTTGTAAGCATCCTCTGGATCTTCAACAAATACCCCTTCATTTGTAAATCTGACTTGAAAACCTTTTTCCACTATTTGTCCAACACTAATCAGATTCTTTGGTATTGTTGGAACATACAAAACATTTGTTAATAAATCAGCTCCACTCCTGCACTTCACTTTTCCAATTGAATGCACATTATGCTTTGTATTGTCACCTGTTTGTACTGTATGACTTGAATTTCCTTCTTCCAATTCTGACAACAATTCTATATTACCTGACAAATGATTTGAACAACCAGAATCAATATAGAATACCTTGAGATCCTCCTTCTCTGATGAACTAATTGAATTCATCATCAATGTTGTATGGTTGTCATTCTGTGTATCATTTGCATAATTATAATATGTGGTGTTGTATGATTGGTTCTGATTCCAATTTCTACCACCACCTCTTCCATAACTTCCTCTTGAATTTTGTCTTCCTCTTTGAAATTGATTCTGAAACCTTCCACCTCTTCCTCTGCCATTGTTGTTCTGATTTTGGCTCGCTCCTTGTTGATTGTGCCAACAATCATATGCTAGATGATTACTCAATCCACAAATCCAACATGTCTTCTTGTTATTGTTCTGATTACCTCTACCTCTTCCATTACCTCGACCTTTACCTCTGCCAAAACCTCTTCCTCTTGCATAATTTGCTTGAGTTGTTGACTCTTCTTCATCCTTTGCCTTGCCTTTATCTCCTTTCTTTTTGTTCTTCACATA
>MU260093.1:0-5000 GCA_020310875.1 Ceratopteris richardii | reverse complement strand
CAGGTGAAGAAGAGAAGCCTCAGTTCAGAGATCCTAGTGTTCCAACTAGGGAAGAATTGTCAGATCTAAAGAATTGGATGAAGAAGGATGCTCAAGCAAGGAGCATAATCTACATGGCAGTCAATGACTATTTGCTTCCTCACATTAGAGGACTTGAAAGTGCAAGTGATATTTGGAATGCTTTGGAGGAGCATTTCCAAAACACAACCAAATCAAGGAAGGCTTCACTATGGGCAGAATTTACTACCTTCAAGAAGAAGGCCTCACAATCAATCTCTGATTATGTGACAAAGATGAAGGACATTGTTGATTCTCTAGGTGCAGTGGATGAAGATATTGAAGAAGACAAATTGGTAAGACAAATTGGTAAGACAAATTCTCACAGGGCTAAGAGGAGATGAGAAGTGGAAGCCTTTCATTTTATCTACAGAACTTTCATTAGATCACTTTACTCCTGATTTGAATCAATTGTTAGGTCATATGCTAACTTTTGAGAATGATATCAAAGGAGATGTTGATAAGAGTGCAGGTCATGCAATGTACTCTAAAGACAAGAAGAAAGCTAACAAAGGGAAGCAACAATCAGGTGAAGAAGAAGGTACTTCAAACCAAGAAAATTTTATAAGAGGAAAAGGAAATGGCAGAAGTAGAGGAAGAGGCAGAAACAACAAAGATAATGCACGAGACTGTTGGATATGTGGTAAGACCAATCATCTATCTCATGATTGTTGGCACAATAATCAGAATAATAGTAATTATCAGAACTTTAATCAAAGAGCAAGAGGTGGTAGATTTCAGAGAGGAAACTTCAGAGGTAGAGGTGGTAGGAATTCTTTTGGAAGAGGTGGAGGAAGAAGCTTCCAAAATCAATCCTATAATAACACCTACTACAACTATGCATCAGATCAGAAGGAGGACTCGACTCTCATTATGAATGCAACATGTGAAACCTCACATGAGGACATGAGAGTGTTCTATATTGATTCAGGATGTAGTAATCATTTAAGTGGAAATATTGCTTTGATGACTGATTTAGATCATAATGCAATTAACCATACAGTTCAGACAGGTGATAATACAAAGCATAAGGTAAAGTCGATTGGTTCAGTCAAAGCTAAAGATGGGAGCACTCTTCTGAGTAAGGTTCTTTATGTTCCCACAATCCCAAAGAATTTGATCAGTGTAGGTCAAATTGTGGAAAAAGAATATGAGGTAAGGTTCACCAATGATGGAGTTTATGTTGAAGACCCTAGTCAAGGGTATAAACAAGTTGTTACAGGAAAGAAAGAAGGAAGGCTCTTCACATTGAAGGTACAAGGAAATGCTGGACATGCTATGTTCACATATGGAGAGCAGAAGGTGTCAGAATTGGATCTTTGGCACAAAAGACTTGGACACTTTAATGAAAGAGGTATTAAAGAAATGATTAACAATGATTCAGTGCTTGGGTTGCCTAACATTGCAGGTCAACACATGACATACAGATGTGAGGCATGTCAATTAGGTAAGGCTCATAAGCAATCCTATTTCAAGCATGGATTTATGTATTCAAAAAGACTTGAATTGGTGCATACAGATGTGTGGGGTCCTTCAAAGGACTTTAGTATAAATGGTTCAAGATATTATGTCATTTATGTTGATGATGCTACCAGATGGATCACAATTTATGTGATTAAAGAAAAGTCAGAAGTGTTTAATACATTTAAACACTATCATGCATATGCAGAAAGGATTACAGGTCAAAAATTAAAGAGACTAAGGTCAGATGGAGGGGGAGAGTATTTTTCAAATGAATTCAATGATTACTTGTGGAATGCAGGTATAAAGAGAGAAGTTACTTGCAGGTACTCTCCTCAACAAAATGGGGTAGCAGAAAGAAGAAATAGGAATCTTGTTGAGTTTGCAAGGTCCATGATGAAAGAGAAGAATTTCCCAAATTATTTGTGGGCAGAGGCTGTAAATACAGCTACTTATTTGGTCAATAGATTGCCTTGTAAAGCTTTGCAAGGTATGACACCATATGAAGCTTGGTGGGGTAAAAGACCTACCTTGGATCATTGCAGAATATTTGGATGTTTGGCATATGCATATGTGCCATCTCAATTGAGGCATAAGTTGGAGCCTAAGGCAGAAAAGTATGTATTTATTGGTTATGATGATAAGCAGATGGGATACAGGTTGTGGAATCCATCCACAAAACATTTTCTTGTATCAAAAGATGTTACATTTGATGAGCAAGGTACTTGGTATGCAGGTAAATATAATGTACATGCAGATGATGAAGAAGTAGTGGATCAAAGGAAAGGTAAAGCAAAGATTCAATTACTTCATGAAAATGAAAATAATGAAGTACAGGTTGAAGTTGAAGAGAGGCCAAGGTTTGATCCAGAATGTGATGAACCAGAGAATTCAAGAAGTGCAGAAGTTAGGAGGTCATCTAGGCACAAATGGCAACCTACCAGGTATAGCTATGACACCTCATTCTTGACTACTAAAGATTATGCTTATTTGGTAAAAGTAGATGAAGATCCATCTACATATGATGAAGCCAAAGGCAAGAGAAATTGGGAAGAAGCCATGCAAGAGGAGTATGATGCATTGATAGAGAATCAAACTTGGGATCTGGTTCCTAAACCAAATAGTCAGAAAATCATTGGTTGTAAGTGGGTTTATAAAACCAAAAGATTTGCAGATGGAAGTGTGTCTAGGTACAAAGCCAGACTTGTTGTGAAAGGGTATGCACAGACATATGGAGTGGACTATGATGAGACCTATAGTCCTGTGGCAAAAATGACAACCATCAGAACTCTCATAGCAATTGCTGCTTGTAAAGGTTGGAAGCTATCTCAATTAGATGTTAAAAATGCTTTTTTGAATGGTTACATTTCAGATGAAGTTTATATGGAGCAACCAAATGGGTTCAAAGATCAAGTGAATCCAAATTATGTGTGTAAGCTCAAGAGAGCTTTGTATGGATTAAAGCAGGCCCCAAGGGCATGGAATTATAGGCTTGTAAAATTCTTGAATGATCTTGGATTTCAAGCATCAAAGGCAGATAGTAGCTTGCTAGTCAAAGCAAGTGAAGATGGATTTATTTATGTTTGTATTTATGTTGATGACATAATACTTACAGGAACAGATGACAAAGGAATACAAATGATCAAGAAGCAGATGGAGAAAGAGTTCAAAATCAGTGATTTGGGGAACTTTTCATTCTTCTTGGGAATAGAGATTTTATATACTCAACATGGAGTATATGTGACCCAAGAAAGGTATCTTAAAATTTGCTAACCAAATTTAAAATGGAAGATTGCAGGGTTGCACCTACACCATTGGAAGTGAACCATAAATTGTCTAGATTTGGAGGAGAAGAATTCAGAGACATGAAGCTTTATCAAAACTTGGTTGGTAGCTTGATTTATGCTACATTAACAAGGCCTGATTTGTCATATGCAGTTGGTATACTTTCACAATTCATGCATTGTCCTAGAAAGGAACATTGGATTGCAGGACAAAGAGTACTTAGGTACATCAAGGGTACACTCAGAGAAGGGCTTGTACTATGGATTTACTTCTGATACAAGAGTGAAGATATATAGTGATGCAGATTGGGCAGGTAATGTGGATGATAGAAGATCAACCCATGGATATTTGTGCTATTTAGGAGACAAATTGATTTCATGGTGTTCTAAGAAGCAACATACAGTTGCTTTGTCATCTACAAAAGCAGAATACAAAGGTATGGTGGAAGCTGCAAAGGAGGTAATATGGCTAAAGACACTTATGAAGGTTTTTGATGTGGTTCAAAGTATTCCTATTATTTGTGGAGACAATATGAGTTCTCTATACTTGGCAGCTAATCCTGTTTCACGCTAGAACTAAGCATATTGAAATACAATATCATTTTCTGAGAGAGAAGGTCATTGATAAAGAGATTGAAGTCATACACACTCCTACAAAAGATCAACTTGCAGATATGATGACAAAAAGTCTAGATGGACCAAAGCTACAGAGATTCAAGGATATGGCACGAATCAAGAAGAAAGAGAAGAACCTCAATTAATGATTGAGGGGGAGCTGTTGGTGCATGTCAATCATCAATTGAAAGATTATGAAGAAATGAAGTCAAGAGATTAAGAAGATAACAAATTCAGAAGTTTGAAGGAAGGACATACTCAGAAATTCAAAGCTATGTACACATATGTACATTAGTTCAGATATAGCTGACTCACACTTATGATTAGTCATAAGTTTGTATATATTTGCATATAAATAGTTTGAAAGAGTCGGGACATAAGAGAGAGAGACATAGAGAAAAAAGTTGAGATGAGTTAGGAGATGTACTTTGTACAAATCATCCATCAGATGTATGAAGGAAATAGATAAGTGAAAAATTTAGAAATGGCGCGTCGATCTTCTCTCCCATTCTCCTTCTGTGTTTAATCTTTTGAGAAATCCTTCTGCATGTATCTAAGTCCATAGCTAATCTATCTATGGCTAGAATTTGAGAGGCTAATTGTAATCAGGTTGAGAGAATTTAGTTTAGGAACATTCATATGTGATGATGTTCTGAGAGTCGACAAAAACTGGCGCAGATTTCATGTTCAGAGAAATGAACATTACTCAGTGTGTGGTGTAAAGTTTTACACAAGTGAGGGCTTAAAATCTAAGTTGGAAGGTAAGCCATCTATGGCTAAAAGATCTTGATCAAACGGGTTTCGACATTGTGAGAGCTGTAACTAAGAAGTTGCAGGTGTCAAAGTCGCTACTACAGAGAAGGTGTGTTACACATAGGTAACCTGTTTGTATGATTTCTCAGAGTATACTAAACCATTTGCAGAGATTTAAGTTGGAGAACGTGCGCAACCTTAAGGCAAAGTAGTCTACAAAGTTTTATAAAAAACGTTACACAAATGATTAGTCAATTAAGGATTAATCTGCAGGCAGACTTTTCTGAGAAGTTGAATTTTTCAAAATAATCAATTTTCTGATAAATTGGT
>MU260092.1:655000-657500 GCA_020310875.1 Ceratopteris richardii | reverse complement strand
ACTGTAGGTTGCTTCTTGGCTGACCAAGAAATAGGCTTATCTCCTGCAAAACAAATATAACCAGATGTGCTCCTCCTATCATCCTTGCATCCTGCCCAATCTGCATCTGAGTAAACTTTAATGTCAATATCTGATGTATAAGGAAAATACAAACCATGACTTTGTGTTCCCTTCAGATATTTCAAGATTTTCTTTGCTGCCTCTAGGTGAGGTACCCTTGGTTTGTGCATGAATTGACTAAGCACACTTACTCCATATGCTATGTCAATTCTTGTCAAGGTAGCATAGTTCAAACTACCTACCATACTTTGGTATCCTGTAATGTCTTTGATTTCTTCTCCTTCATGAGCACTTAGCTTTTGATTAACCTCCATTGGAGTAGTAGATACCTTAGCATCCTGCAAGCCAAACTTCTTGACCATATCCTGCACATACTTCTTTTGAGTGATGTAAATACCTGTATCTGTATAGATCAATTTAAGACCTAGGAAATACTTTAATAATCCAAGATCACTAATCTTGAATTCTTTCATCATCTGTCCTTTGATGTGTCTAATCCCATTGACATCATTGCCTGTAATGATGATGTCATCAACATAAACACATAAGTAGATTACCTCTGTACTACTTCTCTTTATGAATAGAGAAGTGTCGGCTTTGCTCATGACAAATCCTTGGTCTAGGAGGTAGGTGGTCAATCTATAATTCCATGCTCTAGGTGCCTGCTTCAAACCATATAGAGCCTTCTTCAATTTACAAACATAATGTACCTTTTTTGGATCTTCATAGCCAGGTGGTTGTGACATGTAGACTTCTTCAGATATCCATCCATTCAAGAATGCATTCTTCACATCCAATTGGTACATGTTCCAATTCTTGGATGCAGCTACACTCACCAATACTCTGATAGTTGACATCTTGGCCACAGGAGAAAAAGTCTCCTCATAATCAATGCCTTGGGTTTGTGCAAAACCTTTGGCTACCAACCTAGCTTTGTACCTGTTTATTGTTCCATCTGAATTCTTTTTTAGTTTGTAGATCCATCTGGATCCTATCACCTTCATAGAATCCTTCTTGGGTACCAAGTCCCAAGTGTCACTTTCCTTGAGAGCTTCTATCTCTTCATCCATGGCTTCTCTCCATTCTGGTTTAGTAATTGCTTCTTCATAGGTACCTGGTTCTTCATTCAACAAGTCTTTTGCAAGATATACAGAATGTTTAGTTACAAGTGATGTGTCATACCCAAATCTGATAGGCTTCTTCTTTTCTCTTTGAGATCTCCTCATTGCTTGAGTAGAAGTTTCTGGCTTATCCTCTAATTGCTTCATCTTCATCTTTCCTTTGGACTTCCAAGCCTTGAACTCTTCAAGGTTTATTGTATCATCATCATCTGAGCTTGAATCTTCTTGCTGAGTTGGCTCTTCCTTGGTAAGCTTTGGAAAATCTTCTTCCATGTCATAGGGTAGACTCACTTTCCTGCATTCATTCTCATACCAAGAGTCATTTTCATCAAATATGACATCTCTACTTACCTTGAACCCTTTGTTTGTGGGGTTGTAGAATCTGTATCCTTTTTGGTTCAAATCATAACCAATGAAGATACATTTTTCAGCCTTAGGGTCTAGCTTTCCTCTTACCTGTGAGGGAATATGCACATATGCTACACAACCAAAGATTTTGCAATGATCCAGAGAGGGTCTCTTACCATGCCATGCTTCATATGGTGTCATGCCATCAAGTGATTTGGATGGCAACCTATTGATGAGATAAGTGGCAGTGGATACACTCTCTGCCCATAGGTAATTTGGCAACTTTTTCTCATTAAGCATAGACCTAGCTGTTTCTACTATAGGTCTATTCCTTCTTTCTGCTACCCCATTTTGTTCAGGTGAGTACCTTGTAGTGATCTCCCTTTTGATGCCTCTTTCCTGCAAGAAATCTTCAAACTCATTGGAGAAGTACTCTCCTCCACCATCTGACCTTAGCCTCTTCAAGCTTCTACCTGTTTGATTTTCAACAAGTGCAAGATACCTCTTGAAACAATTAAACACTTCATCTTTGTGCTTCATAAAGTATAAAATGGTCCACCTGCTATAGTCATCAATGAAGGACACATAATACCTTGAACCAGAAATGGAAGGGTCCTTGCTAGGTCCCCAAACATCTGTGTGTACCAAATCTAGGTAGTCTTCATGCATGAAACCTTTCCTTGAGTAGGGTAATCTGTGAGACTTACCAAATTGACATGATCCACATTTGTAAATCATGTGTTGCTTGGATACATTAGGTATCCCAAGCACACATTGATCCCTGCACATTTGCTTTAGAGTCCTTTCACCTATGTGCCCTAATCTCTTGTGCCATATCTCTAACTCTGAAAGTGTCTGATCCTTATAATTATACAAAGCAATATTTTTGGTGTCTTCTAGCTCAAATGTAAACAATCTACCTGATTTCTCCCCTTTGGCTATCCTTCTGAATCCATGTTTTGGATCCTCCA
>MU260092.1:562500-645000 GCA_020310875.1 Ceratopteris richardii | reverse complement strand
ATGTCTTCTTTCAGAAATGGGATTTCATGGTGGTGATGTTCATCTAAGAAAAGATCCAAAATACAGGTGATGTACTACAAGATGTCTCAATGGGAGGTGCAAAAGCAAGGAGATTCTTCAGCAACCATGATGACAAACAACTAAATGCCATGATGACAAACAACTAAATGCCATGATCACCTGTATTTTGCTTTCACAAAATACAGGTGATGTACTACAGGATGTCTCAATGGGAGGTGCAAAAGCAAGGAGATTCTTCAGCAACCATGATGACAAACAACTAAATGCCATGTGGAATTGTTGGAAAAGATTTTGTGAGGTCACGACTAATGTAAAAAGCAAACCAAAAATATCAAAAAAGAGAATGGAGGTGTGGGTCAAACTAGATAATCTTTTTAAGGTCATGAGGCAGCAGGTAACATCAAAAAGCAGGTAACATCAAAAAGTTATGTGACAGATTTTAGAAAGGCGACCACAGAGCTTATAGAAACCATCATAGAGGCATGGGGTGCCAAAGACATAACATACTACTTGGTGAGTTCCAAATATATTTTGTTCAATTTATTTATTTTTAATTGAAATAAAGATCTAATGAGATTCTTCTGCTCTTCTAGCATATTCTTCTTGTGCATGGTGCATTCTTTGCAGAAAAAGAACCACTTGCCATGTGGAACACCCAAGGCATGGAAAAATCTCATTATCAAGCAAGGACAAGCTTCTTTAGGTGTACAAGGAAAGGAGGAGGAGTAACAAAGAGCAATGCCTTCAGAGAGCTTTTTGATTGGTTCTTTAGAAGACAATTACAAAGGACCTCATGCCAAATATAATCAGAAGGATGTGACTATCACCAGCCAAAGTCATCATGTATTAATATCACAAAATGAAAAAGACTACATTTCAAACAGAGCTTTAATATTTGCAATGTTTTTTTATTTCTTTCATTTCATGTATGTACATTTCATGATGTATTAAGCTTTGAAAAGAAATATGTCTATTACCATCAGATGACTTTGACCAGAGAACTCTTCATGGATCAATAACAATTAATATTAGGCCATGGATCAGTTACACCAAAAAAGTTTGCAATGTCTTATATCACATTGGGCAATTTCTGTATATGTACATTTGTTGAGATATAGAATTTGAAAAAATGAGGTCATTCCTTGAGCCTCTTTACAGAGCTTGGCTCTGGCAAATCACCTCTATATCTAAGGAACTTTTTTCTCCTGTATCCAGCAATGCTTTTTAAATCTGACACCCCTGCAGCCATTGCATAACTTGAATAACAAAGAAAGTATCCTGCCCTTGAAGCATTGAGTCCTGGGGCATATCCAAAAATTCTGAATGCAGCTGCTCTTTCAAGCAGCAAAACTCTGAAAGCATTAAAGGGTATTGGAGTAAAACCCATGTATTTTGATAGAGTCCTCAAGCAGAACAATGCAAAGTCTGGCTCCTCACTATAGTGCTTGTGAATAACACAAAAAGTGTCTGGGTTCAACTTTGGAAGATAGTGGATAATAGAATGAATATCCACCTTTGCTTTTCCTTTCTCTTCTATGGCTTTTCTTGTTCCCTTGCCCCTGCCAAGGTAATTTTCTTCATCCAATAAAGTTAACTGTGGTAAAAATGAAAAACAAGGTCAGATGAAGTGCAAGAAATCTTTTGGAGTCATGAAAAGTAACTTGAAACAATTAGACATAAAGCAAGAGACACGGTTGAATGAGTGGAATTCTTACAAGCCAGATATCTATAGTCACTGCTGCATGCATTTCCTAGAGACGACCGATGCAAGCGATAAGGGCCAATGGAAAATATCCGATGGGCCTTATCGCTTGTTGGTGTAAATCACAAGCCTACACATTTGGCTTAGAAGATATCATGAAGACTCTACATGCATGAAGAATCATAGGAACACATGCTCGTGATTACTTACCACTTTACCTCATTGTAAAAGTCAATTTAACTTAGAATCTTTTGTAATCACCTACCCAAATGATTCGTGGAAAAGTTAGTTCACTTGATTGAGAGAATATCTCCAAACCTTTAGGAGCTTGATTATAGGAAGCCAAGAATTTGAATTGCATCCGTCCGATCTCATATCCTTAACCTAAAATTCTTAAGAATATTTTCAACTGTATACCTTGACATCATCTGAATCAAGTCCAAACACGACCGATGCAAGCGATAAGGCCCAATGGAAAATATCCGATGGGCCTCATCGCTTGCATCGGTCGTGATCGACTTCTCCCAGTCTAAATGGAGACCTTGGAGAAAACCCATTGCCCGCAACTCATCTCCTTAGCCTAAGAATCATGAGAATATATCTCCTTAGCCCATCTCATATCCTTCCCTAAACACGACCGATGCAAGCGATGAGGCCCAATGAAAAATATTCGATGGGCCTTATCGCTTGCATCGATCGTGGTCGATTTCTTTGTCTTAAGGGAGACCTTGGAGAAAACCTGTCATGAGAATATACTTTACTCTATACCTTGACACTAGAGATTTTGAATCGGTCCCATCTCATATCCTTAGCCTAAGATTCTTGAGAAAGCAAGCAAATAAGTGCCATCTCATATCCTTTCCTTAACACGACCGATGCAAGTGATGAGGTCCAACAGAAAATATTCGATAGTCCTTATCGTTTGCATCAGTCGTCGTAGATTTCTCACTAAAAATGGGGATCTTGGACAAAAACTAAAATTATTAAGAATATATTAAACAACATACCTTGACCTCATCTTCCTCCTCGATGAGCTCTTTTGAGTCAATACAAATTGTTCCTTTGTCCTCAGCAACATCCAAGAATGAATAGCCGCACCCAAACGAGTATATTCCAAGTTGCTTTTGATGCTCATCAAAATCTTCATCAGCAAGTCTGGGCTTCTCTGAGATAGATTTCTTAAAGCATCTTGAAAGGGCTTCTGATGAATCTTTGAATTCTTCATTAGACAAATCCAAATCAAGACGCAGAAATTCTTCTTTTCTTTCTCTTTTCTCATTGATGAATCTCCTTGCAACTTCTTCTGACTCAGCTATAGCTGCAAGGCAGTAGTCCTCCCTTAGATTGAAAAGTTCCTGAATGTAAAAAAGAGGTATAAACTCTTTTTCGGAGATAAAGTAAAAAGGTAGATTTGGGAGAAGTAGGGACTTCTCAGACACTTGAACTTCTTCAGTTGGCTCCCTTATTGCAGTCTCTGCTTTAAAAGTGGCCACATCAAAACCTTTGACCTGCTCTTCTTCTGCTTGGAGATTGATCTCCTCAACAATCTCCATGACACCTTTCATAGTTCTTGAGCTTCCCTCAAGCGTCAGCTCTAAGGAAGGCTCGACTTCAACATGAACACTTTCCTCCTTTTCAACTGAGATGTGATCGAGCCATATCAAGAAGGCAATGTTTAAAGGGAGCAAGCAGCAATCCTTTTCATGCTCTGGGCATAAATCAAGCTTCCCTGGCAAAGGGGAAATCCTTTTGCATTTTCTTGTGATCTTTGCCCTATCTGTTGGATCCTTCCCAAAGATGTGAGGATGGACAAAGGTTTTCTGAGAAATAGAAAGGATGTTTCCATTGATCAACCCCAAGAAAATCTCCCACTCATCCTTAAGAAAATTTTTTGATTTCTCTAGGAGTTTTTCAAAATCAATTTTGGGGTTGAATATCGTCATTGCATCAGGAAAATTATCTACAGTTAAACCCTCTTGAACCATGAAATCAAGAAGTTTCTCTGATGGAGAGACAGTAAGGATCTCATTCATTCCCTCCATCTAAGCTGCAGCTTCACTTGTATGTTTATGAGGAGAACACAACCGATGCAAGCGACTACAGCGAGTCAACGTTGGTCAAACGGGGAAGATCCCTTGTATCGATCGTGTCGGGGATGAAAACAAAAAAAGCATGTAATTAAGACGAATTCTCTGAAGGTTCAAAATTTGAATATCTGAAGGAAGTTGCTATTTATAGGCGAGGAGGGAGGAAGTAACGGTAGAATGACGTGGACCAATCACTGAGTGCCACGTGGTAGAGCGTACGGTCTCTGATTCAATAGTTGGATGATGTGGCCCAATCAAATTATGCCATGTGGCAAAAGACGTTGGAATTTGCAACGGCTATATGACGTGGACCAATCGACGAACACCATGTGGCACCAACGATCAACTCAGTTTTGGGACCTATTTAAGCTTCCCTGTTCATTTCTTTTATTTTTTTTTGTCAACACTTTCCAAGCGTCGAGGTTCCATCGCCACCAAGTTTTCAAGCTGCTTCTTCACAATTTCTATAGAGAGCGCTCTCTGCAATAGGTAATATGGACACGACCGATCGAAGCGATCCGGGAACATTCGAGATTTTTGGATAACCCTAATCGCTTGGATCGGTCGTGTTTCTAAAATGTCATCGAGTCCTTGTATGCTTGAGTATTATGCATTGTAACCTATATTTGAAAGCAATTCGAGTAGTATGCCTGAATTCAGGGACGATCGATGCAAGCGATAAGGGACATCCGGGCACCTACGGACGACTCTTATCACTTGCATTGGTCGTGTCTCTGCAAGTGCAGATTCATTGATCATAGCTTGCTTATTATGTTTCTTCTTAATGATACTTGATCAGGGACGATCGATGCAAGCGATAAGGGACATCCGGGCACCTACGGATGACTCTTATCGCTTGCATTGGTTGTGTCTCTGCAAGTGCAGAGTCATTGATCATAGCTTGCAAATTATGTTTTTTCTTAATGATACTTGAGTATTTTGCATTGTAAGATATATTTGAACTAGTATTGATTGATATTTGATGATGAATTCAAGGACGACCGATGCAAGCGATCAAGGACATCTGGGCATTTCCGGATGACTAGTATCGCTTGGGTCGGTCGTGTCTCTGACATTGGTAAGAGTGCTTGATCAAAATTTTTGAAAGTAGATTTCTTTCCTATTTCTTGCCTTAAGACTCTCACTTTGTGCAGAGTATGGCTAGGACCAAAAAGACAGCAAGGAAGTTGTACCCTGAGGGTCAGGACCAGAATGCCCAAGAACAAAATGCCCAGGAGCAAAATGTCCAGGAGCAAAATCCCCAGAAGGTTGAAGGAAATGTATCAGACAAGCCTTCAAAGAAAAGGGTCAAATACCATGTAAAGTCTTTAAGGGAAATTAGAAGAGCTCAAAAGTCTGTGGGATTGTTGATGCCTAGACTTCCATTTATGAGAGTTGTCAAGCAGATCTCAACCAACCTCTGTTCTTTGATGAAGACCTCATCCTTTGTCAATGTGAGGTGGCAAACTCAAGCACTGCTATGCCTTCAAGAAGCTGCAAAGGACTTTGCTATTGATTTTATGAATGATGCCTATTTATGTGCTGCTCATGCACATAGGGTAACACTAATGGCAAAGGATTATGTTATTGTTTCAAGAATAAGATATAAATTTGATAAATCTTTGGTTCCTATTGATCACCATGATAAAAATTCTTCGATATTTTAAATATACCTCCAGCTCGAGCACCCAAATCAACAGTTGTCATTGAAGAGATCAACCCTAAGGTCACTCATGATCATGAAACTAGAACTGCAGTGAATAGTGAGGAAGAGAGGAAAAAGCAGGGATTATTTACAGAGGAAAATGTCATCTTAACCCAGATTCAAAAGTTACAGAAAGCAAATAAAGAGCTCCTTAAGAAAGGAGAAGGGCAGGTAATAGTTAATGTTGCAATGCCATGGCAAAAAGATTGGTTTCTTGACATTAGACCTGAAGACAACAAGATGTTGAGGGAGCTTCATGTTGAAATATCAGAGTGTGGTCAACATTTCACTCAGGTATATCTAGAGGCCTTAAAATTCTCTTGTTTTGCTTAATTTTCTAGTTCCTTAACTGAATTTTTTTTCTTGATTTGTAGAGTTCTTCTTCAACAATGTGAGGAAGCGGTTCAAAGAAAAGTATTTATTTTAGATCCTCTGGTGACACAGTGTTTTTTGCATAAACATGGAGATGCCAAGTCCTTTCTAGAGGATTTTACAGAAGAGGTAGAATGTGTTATCTACCCATATATTGAAAAGTAAGTATTCATCTTCATTTTGGAAAGATATTTGTTTCATTTAAGAAAGTATATTTACATGCAACTCATTGACAAGGGCCATTGGAGTTTGATTATTGTTGACTTCAATGCATATCAAGCTCTTTTCCTCAATTCTCTTCAATCACAACATGGGAATTGCAAAGTGTAAGTTGCTATACATTTTGTTGTCCTCTATTTTAGAGCCATGCCATCCATTCTGATTTTTAGTTTACAATGTAGTGCTGCAAAGCTTCTCAAGATGCATATTGATCAGAATTTTCTTGGAATTGCTAAACTGAATGAACAAAAGCAATTTGGATACATACAAATTCATGTGCCATTACAGAGAGACTCAACATCATGTGGCTGGAGAGTGTTTGCAAATGCTGTAAGATTCTTGGAAAGAAGGTTTTACAGTCCTGAATTGAATTTATCAGACTACCCAGATGCATGGATCATCTTGATCAGAGAGAGAGCAATAAATGGCATCATGAAACATGCAATCTACCCCTATAATCCAGACTCACCTCCACCCCCTCCACCTGATAAAAAAAAGTTTGAAGATAAAAAGAAAGGGCTTCCTATTCACTCACCATTAAAGCATGGGACCAAGAAAAAAAGTAAAGCTGAAAGCTCCAAAAATGGACAGCAGCAACAGAGAAAACAGGGCTCCAAAAATGATAGAAAGGGTTGAATCATTTTTGAGTCTTAGATTGAAATCTAATGTAAAACCAACATAGGTTGGAAGATTTATTGATGTACAAATTGTATGTACTTATGCCAATCTTCATCTAGAAGATGGTCATTGTAACCATATTTATTTGCCTTTGCAATATTTATATGCCTTGAGAAATATACAGTTGTATTGAACCTCTTGATAGTTAAACAAAAGTTCATTGCATGGTCCAATTCAATTTGTTCGTGTCACAAATATGACTGCATTGTGGATTTCTTACTTCATTACAAGCAACACGACCGATGCAAGCGATACGGGGAATCAGAGAATTTTGGATTGCCCCTATCGCTTGCATCGGTCGTATTATCCATTTCAACATAGGATCCCCTTTTAGCAACCTTGCATGAGATGAGTTGTTGCTAGTTGTTTTTATACTCATGAGTGAAATCTTTACACAATTGAATTCTCTCGTGGTAGTTTGCTAACACGACCGATGTAAGCAATACGGGCCATCCGACAAGTTCAGATTGCACTATTCGCTTGCATCGGTCGTCTTCTCTAATCTCGTCTCCTCTGTTTTATGCCTTAAGTCATGCTCTTCATATTTTGAAATATCAAACCTTGGATAAGAATTTGCATCAGGTTCTCCACCCTCTCTTATATTACTTGTTATGTGTACAATGATATTTTCTCTTGCATTTCTTGAGGATAGAAAAGATGGATAGAGTCAAATTATTTTATTGAGACTAATGTGCACCTTTGATAGACTAAAATAGATCTCTTGCTCATCTAGAATCAACTTATGCAAGTTCTTGTATAATTATTTCTTAGTTAAAACCTCATCAGAATGTTATGATTAAACAAAAAAATGCCAAGATGAGTTTAGATGAAGGGGAATAATTGAAGTCATCAATTCACTCCTGCAAATAAAAATAAAAGGAAATATGAAATAAAGGACCTAAAAAATATCTTAGAATGTCTTGGTTTATATTCTTATCATTGTACAATATCCTCATCAAAATCTTGAAAGTAAATTACAAAATGCAAATATGAATTTAGACATTTAAAATTCATAATTCACCATCCTACAAAGAAAATTCAATGGAAGTATCAATAGAAGCTTCTATTAGAGGAAGATACATTATGTAAGAATGTCAAGGCTAACTTGTTACAATCTTAAAGGTTGGAATTTAATCACCCTTGGTGGCAGGCAACTCATGCAAGATAATGATTTCTCTGATCTAATGTTAACTATTGCATCATCAACTGAGAATCTACACTGTGATGATACCTCATCAAGGTATTCTAGGAGCTCCCTTACATTTATGAGATTCCAATTTGCAGTGACAATTATTTTCCTTGATTGAAAATCTAGATGAATCAATACTTATAACTCAAATTTTGGACAGCTCTTCTCTGAGTCCAAAGCTATCCAAAGTCCAAGCTTTTTTTTCCACCTTCTATAGTCATATCCTAGAACCAGAGATTGTCGACATATTTGATATGAGATTGAAAGAGAATCGGGACTAAATTTACATAAAATAATGTCACCTAGCTTTTGAACTTCTTTGCTATCCCATTCCCTACCTAAAATAGCATCAATCTCTGAAATAGAGACTCTCCTATTCAACCACATTGTTTTTGTTTTCCCAGCTTGCTAGAAACCTAAATACATATACTCAACAATTGGAAGCTTGTTAGTGCATAAAAAGAATCATTTTATTAGGTTAACATACTCCCCTTCACTTGTCTGCGAAGTCGTCCTCGACGAGCCAAATATGTTCTTGCACTCAAATCATCCAACATGTGGTCATCACTCAATCAAAAACAAATCTTTACCTTGCATACCCATTCTCTTCTTCCTCAATGTAGGACCTGTAATCACACTCAAACCTCATGCATTAGTATCAAAACTAATCATATCACGTACCATGTTTGTCCATTATCTCACATCTTCATCGCCATGTCCACATGTCTACAAACTTCATCAAACATTAGCACCTTTCTTCAACAAATCACAAAAACATCTACAACCAAAATGGAAAGAGCAAACACACATCAAGAAATCACATCACACATCCTCGTCGCACATGCAAGCTCGTCACAACCCATATGTATACATGCAGAAGCCCATCCACATTCCCTCTCTCAGCATCTCTCTCCATTCACATGCAATGTAAACACAAGTAAAAACCGCAACCAATTCTTCTTCTTCGTATGCTTCTTGGCCTCACTATCGCTTTCCACTACTTTTTCATACACACAACATACATTCATGCAAGACCCGCATCCGCTCTTCCTTTCCGCTACTCTTTTTCCATCTACGTTCACTTGCCTAATTTCTTTTCCATTTCCACTCAAATCCTCTTGCTCATTTTCCATGCCCGTTCTACCCAAGAATTCTACTACCCGCTTTCCTTTTCAAAGACTCTTTGCTTTTGTTTTTTTTTCTTTTTAATTAGATTCCATGTGAGGTCACCACAACTCTCCTAAATTGATGGACACGCGGCAAAGACGTCTCAAGCCTAACGCGAGCTCACCTCGACAAGACCGCTCATCATCAATGCGATTCTGGACTTCACAATTCATTGCATAGCCTAAGAACCAAAATGAGCACCTCCCAAGGGCTCGCAGATGAACAAAGTCACTAGTACGCTTGGATCCATCGAGTCCCAAGTCTTCCACAAACACGTTGCAGCCAAAACCCTAACCGAGCTTAAGCGTTGATTTGACATGCCTCATCAGGAGTCCACATCTACCCATATCCCCACAACACATACACATATTCCCATCGGAGCATCATGCTCTCTCACCTCTCTTGTGTCCGCCCTCGAGCGAGGAATTTGTCTCATTCATTTTTTTTTCACATTTTTCTCTTTCTTTTTTCATCATTTTTCCACATATTTCCTCACACTTGCCGGCCTACGCCGAAGCTGGATGCAACTCGTGGCCCTGACCAACCGATCAGGTTTGTTCCACCCATCTACCAACCCGACGTAGTGCGCGACACACATACGGCTAGCCCTATGTGAAACCGACATCGGCTCGTGGCTTTGACCACCCGGCCAAAGGGACTCCACCCGCCTATCGGCCCACATAGGCACATAGCCACATATAAGTCGGGCCTACAGCGAAACTAGCATCAGCTCGTGGCCTCAATCACCCGATCAAGGTTACTCCACCCACCTACTAGCCTACTACAGCGCACCGACAACACACACACAAATACACAATCATTTCTTTCTTGTTTTTTTTTCTTATTTAAATTCCCGCATCTCGAGAATTAGGAGACAAAAGAGAGGACCTTTTCCCAACCCAATAAATCACGACACACACACATATCCCCCCATGGACATCCCGATGAGACATATCTCCTCTCTGCTGCTACTCAAGCCAAAATTCAGCCACTAATGCCATGGTCAACCCGTCCTCGCAAAACCCGCACACACTAACTACCTTGCCAACCTGAAAACCCCAAAAAATGTCACTTCAGTCCTAAGCATACAACAAACTTGCTCCGCCCATCCTCACATCTCCGACTTGCAATCTCACGAAGCAAACCCTAATCAGACCTAAGCCGTCCTCACCGACATCCATCACCACATCTATCTCTTTTTCATCTCCACCCTCTGCCTCGCAGAGCTTCCACCTGACCCGACAAATGACCTGGAAAATTACCATTGCTCGTTGTGCTCCTCAATGATTCAAGCCTCGCCGCTAAGTCCCTTAATCCTTGTTTGTTGTAATCAATATCGCTCTGGTATTGGAACAAGTCACAATCGATGCTTCGGAACCGATTCCATATTTGCTCCATCTCTTTATCCTCTCTCACCCTTTTTTCAGAGCCGAGGGGAATATCCTCCCTCTTCTCAACTCGAACGATCAACTTCTCGACTTCCTCTCTAATCGATCTTTCCTCCCAAATCCTATTCATATTTTCTACATCTAGATCATCTACCTTCTTCGACAATTCATTTTCTGTCCTTTCTAACTCCGTTCCGAACACATCCAACCTATCCAACATGGCTTTCAACTCTTCCTCTATTTTCCCCGCTCTCGGGTCCTCCACTTGCCCTCGCATCTCATCGTCTTTCCGATTCATCCACCTACCGAGCTTACTACTCAGCCTTGCATTCTCCTTCTCTACCCGTCTCACTTTCTCATCGCTCTCTGCTTGGACACTCTTCATCCCTTCTAATTCTAGGTGAAACTCTTACACTACCTTACCCACTTGGTCATCATATCTACCAGTCATCTCCCGCAATTTCTCGATTTCCTTTTCCATTCGGTCAACTCTCTGTGCCAAGTCATCATTGTCTCGTGAGGGCTCTTCTTCAATCGAAACTCCATGGCAATCGGCTATCATCAAGCCGGTTCTAAGGTCCAAGACCTCCTTTCTCATGTTGTTGCTCTTCCTAGCCACTTTTTCACTCTCAAGCAACTGGACTTGTCCTCTCAAGTTCTCATTTTCCAGTTTCAACACTCTACTTATATCTGCCACCACTCGGAATTGCTCCTCCCATCTGTTTACAACCTCTTCTATCTTAACCTGATTTTTCTCCAACGTTTCCACCTTGACCTTCTCATTATCGCGCTCTTCACGAAGACATTCACTTGACGTTGTATGCTTGCTAGCGAACTCTCATTATCTTCGGTGTCCACGAAGAAAGTTGCAAGGGACATGCTAACCTCTTTTTCCAAGGCTTCCTTGACCTTTGGACGGCACACGTGCTCGCATAACCTCTTCTTTCCACAATCTGTGCATGTGGGAGCAAAGTCCAATGGACTAGACACATGAGGGCAAAATTTAGCGATGTGCCCCATCTTCTCGCAACACCAACACCGAATGTAATTCGAGATTGGGCCAACCCAACGACGTTCATATGCACGGCTTTGCATTGAGCGTCTAAACTCGCTTCGACTTCTAGTCCCTTCGGAGTTCATCATCCTCGGGCCAAGCTTTTGAAAGTCCCTAACTTGCATTCTTTGTGTCATCACTTTACCAAGACCAAAGCAACCAATCCCGGGCTTGGATGTGCCACATAATTGGGGCACCAAGCGAGCTCGTAGCAATCTCTATGAGATGTGCTAAGCCAATTCCCGGCAGACGCACCAAAATGTAAGCCTCTTAGCCCAAGGGAAAGTGCATACACACAATGCTATTTTGCCAAACCCTTATGTTACTAGGTCAATTTTGGTTCCCCCTAAGTCCATAATTTCACTCCAATGTATTGATGGAGGATGCGGGAAGATACACGCACCACGGGGGGGGGGGGGGGGGGGTATCCAACTCTAGTGGTTACCTCTTGGGGCTCCACTTTCCTTGCTCACACCTTCCGAGTCCACTTAGTTCCTAGCTCTTTTCTCGCCATCTAATTTGCTTGCCCTCTCTCTCACATACCAACATCAACATAAAACCTCAGATACAGAGTTTCACACACTGGTGCCCATTCTCACGCACCCTCGAGCACATTTGCTTTTGCTTTCCCTTTCTCTTGCACACACACACACACACTCAAGCACTCACTTCCACCTTCTCACATACAATTCCTTGCTCTTTTTCACCTTCTCACTGACACTCTATTGCATCCTTATGCACCATAGCACTCCCACCCGCACCAACACACCCATGCATTTCCACATTTTTCCCTTAGTGCACCCATTAGTGCATGCACATATAACTGCATCCATGACTACAACAACTCTATCTCTCCTTTCCTTAGAACATGCATCTGCACACACAACCCATAACGACTCTCTCTTCTTTCTTCCCTTTTTCACTTTATTTCCCTTACGTCCTCTTCAAATCGTTCATGAGTCCTGACTTTCCAATGGAGTCGATAAGAACTATAGACATGGGGACCTAGACTATGGCAAATCTTTGTGAGGCGAGATGTTTCCAAATCAGGTTCACTATTCCTATTATGATTGACTACTATTTGGAGAACAAAACCACTATTTGGAGAACAAAACCAGCTTTTCAGGCAAACCTCCCATCATCATACAAGTAAGAGTCGAGTTTTTTTCGCATGAATCATTGATGCAACCCAGCACGGGTAAGACAAATTGTGTAGAACCTCTCACTATAAAAAGTTGTTGTAGTCCCCTTCAGATTCTCACTCGCTTTTTGTGTATTTTAATCCAAATAGCTCTAACGCTGAAGTATAGGAGTTTATTGCCCTACATGCGCTTTACACCAGCTTGCACTTCCTCTTGCACATATACAATGGAAGCATTCCAAAACTTTGAGCTAATGGTTTCAATGGAGTGCTGAACTCACTAGAGTGGAGAGACATGTATTCACTTACCCAAACCGTCATGTACAACTAATGCACTGTGCTGTGTTATTTTTTCTTTTGAAGCTACATTTCATGTTTTCAGGCATATCCATTGTTCCTAGCATCACGACCGAAGAACCTCTATAATGCTTCAGCAGTATTCATAACCTCAGAGCCATCATAGATCTACCACACATATCACAACAAAATATCCACAACTGTAGAAACACAAAGTATGTAAAATAATGACATTATACAACACTCTCACTTCGTGGTGTCCTGTCGGCTGCTCATATCCCTTGGTGTATTGCACAAATGAAAACGTCCCCAGCTTTATGCGGAATGAGTCAGGGGTATTGAGAATCCTCTTGACATATGGGAGTTGTTATTCAAACTGTTGTGCATGTCCACCCCAGCTTCATCCATAATCTTTCCATCCATAGCTCTCCAGCAAGGTGTTATCCCCAACGCTTTCCAATTGAAGACAAGCTCAGTATAGCAGTAGCAAATGGATGCCAAGCAGCTTCCCTTCTGGTGGTCGATGTATCCAAAGATGTCCACCTAACTCTCCAAAAGATGTCCCATGTGGCTGTTTACTCAGGACCACCTCGAGGACCTCCGACTGTTATCTCATTGCTGGCGAGAGGATAGTGGAAGCATCAAAAATCAGCAGCTACATTGATTCGCCCTTGCTTCTAAATGCTTCTGAAGAACAAGGTCTTGATCAGCCATGGCTCATTACAAACTTTGCCTTGCCCAAGAACAACCCTCTTTTGATATCTTCCTTCTGTTCACCATCCCCCCTCTTTTGCTCTCTGTCTCTCGCTTTCGGGTGAGTCTCCTCTATGAACTTTTTCCGACTTCCCACAGGTGCTGCCCAACCACTCAAAATCTATGCAGAGTATGAACCCCACAATCTACTGTTATTTTCCAAAGCAACTCCCCAAAAGTTCTTCAAAACCTTCACACTCCCTTGTGACAATCATAAAAACGAGAGAGCACTCAACCCTGCCCTTCCCACTATACTGTGCGCTTATATCTGTCCAGCCAGAGCAAAAGAAAGCAACCCCCTTTTTATGACCACTGTTGCTGTAGACAACCAAAGAAAACCCCACGAGGATGTCCCCCAGCCGCTATTCGAGAGCTGGACACCTTGCCGCCTTTTCCTTGAGTCTGGCTGCTCCTTTCTACAAATACCTGAAGTGCCATAGTTGTCCCCGTTGCATGCTGTTCTATAACAAAAGGCTCACAATCCGCCTCTCACAGCGCCCCCTCGTGTTGTTCTTTCCTCAAATGCCCTTCTCAGCAAACAAACGGTCTCCCCGTCGCTACGTACCTCGTTGAGGATGCCTTGTGCCCTCAGAATGATCCGCTTTCTCTATGACCTTTGATGAACCTGAGCAGAATTAGCCCTTGCCACTGCACTTCTTTCCTCCCTTCTTCTCCTGTGTGTATATTTCCTGCCGAGGAGAGACAAGCCCTCCCTGCTGGGCTACCTCTTTTTCTCTGTTTTGTTCCCTTCTAGCCACCTCGATCAGTGGCAACTCACACCCCAGACTTCCCGATTCTGATCATAATAAGCGAGCTCAATCGGACCACCACTACACCTGAAAAATTTCCCCTTCTTCTGAAGCGCCACCTGGTGCTTATTCCTTCAACCAATAAATCCTCCTCCCCCTCCAAAAGACACCAGCATTCGGAGTATTGAAAAGTTCTATGAGGTCGACCCTTCGTAACCGACTGGACCCATCCTTCTCTAGAAGAACTCTCCCTATCGTCTTGTTGGGATGTGAGGCGTTGGTCAGTAGCTCCCCTCACACATATGAACCGCTGATCTCTCCATGCTGCCCAGGTATCTTTCCAGTACTCCAATTTGGAGGATACAGACCACAAACACTCCCCCTTCTTCAGTTTGCTCACGAATGCGATCCCAATTGAATAAGCAAGAGGACCCTTGGATGCCCTCTGCACACCGTCCCAGAACACACCAGAACCGCAAGCAGAAGAGACCCCCCAAACGTGTGAGCGAATCACTCTCGTTAGCTTTGCGCTCTGATGGACACACTCTCGAGAGTCGACAGCAGCCACCCAGTCCTCCCCCGTTATCTGCCCAAAAAGAGAGCTACAAAAAAATGCAATAGCCCCCTCATGTAGTCGGTCCTCTTTTTTTCCAGCCACATGCAATTGACAAAAATAACCGAAGGGATAGAACCCCTCTTTTCTGCAAAAAAACGGAAAGCGGCCAGTTTTGTTTTTTTTTTTTCTTTTGCCAATTAAAACGGTCCCTTGTCAGATACTAGATCAGACTTGTGAAGCGAGAGGTGTTTAAGGTTTCCACACCACTTTTCCATCAGAGATAATGAAAAATCAATCAACGTACTCCAAGAGAGAGACCTTTAGCCTTCATATGTTCCAAACAGATGGATGCATGCTCAATACGACCCGCTTGGCAATATCCACCAATAAGTGCATTGCAAGAAGTGGCATTACGATGAGAAAGCAATTGCAGCACTTGTGCTTTTGTAAGATCATTGCACTTGGCATACATATCCACAAACGCATTTGCAAGGAAGCCATCATCACTTTCCAAGAAACCTTGCCTTGCAATCTTAGAATGAATATATTCTGCATTGTCAGCTACTCCTATGATGCCATAGGCTTTTAGGACACACAAGTAAGTGACTTGAGTTGGGGGAACGCCTTTCTCTTCAATCCATTCAAAACAAGTCAAAACCTGCTCAGCTAGGGCTTTCTGACAATAGCCCATCATTAATGCATTCCAAGAAACAACACTCTCTACAGGAAGGTCGTTAAGTACCTGCCTTGCTGCCTCTAGAGCACCACACTTTGCGTACACATCTACTATAGCAGCACCCAGTATATCATCATCCTTCAATAAACCTTGGAATTCAATCTCATTATGTATTACCTTTCCTACTTCCAAAGCACCAACGCTCGCACATGCTTTCAATATACTTAGATTTAAAACTGCCACACTTAGCATACTTGTCCGCCAATGTATCACCAAGAGGGGAATCTTTGTTCAACAGACCTCTCTTGGAAATTTTGACGTGGAGTTGCTCCCCTATATCTGTTTCTCTTGTGTTGGAACAGGCTTCCAAAGCACAAGCAAAATTCACTCCATCTGGAGGAATTCCATTCTGTTGCATTTGTTGAACGCAATCAAGTGCATGTTCACCACGCCCCCTTAGGCATATGCCTTGATTAATGTGGACCAAGTGATGACATCTCACACAGGTAGCTCATCAACCACTTGATGTGCTTTAACTAAGCACCACACCTTTGCTCAAGACTTTGTTCCTGGCACAAGTCCTCAATATACCCACAAATGCATCTCGGTCATAGCTCCGCGAAGACAACCATCTGATCAACTGTTCGAGTACCTGCAATCAAGCATATTTTTCTACCAAATAGAAGCATATTAATGCATAAAAATCAACCATTTCATGAGCTAACATACTCCCCTCTTCTGCTCATGAAGTCATCCCCGACGAGCCAAATATGTTCCATCTTTGTCCATCTTCTCGCAACTTCATCGCCATGTACACCTGTCTTCAAACTTCATCAAACATTAGACCATTTTTCATCAAATTACAATATGTACAACCAAAATGAAAAGACAATCATATCCTTCATCCACATCACACAGATATACTCAGCACACACATCATGATCCCGCATCACACATGCATTCTCGTCACGCACAACACACATGCAAGCAAAAAACCCATCCACATTCCCTCTCATCACTCTTCTTGATGGTTCGTTCAACACATCACCAATCTTTGTTCCGCATGCATACTCAACACACACACCATATATATAATCAAAACCATTCCCCACTTCCATTTTTGATACTCTTCTTGGCCATACGATCACTTTCCTGATTTCTTTTTCTCGTTTATAACTGAGTTCTCTCGCCGATTTTTCATTCCCCTTCTACCTAGGGTTTCCACTACCCGATTTTCTTTTCATCGACTCTTTGTTCTTTTTTTTCGGCTTTTCAACTAAATTCTATGCTAGATCACCACCACACCTCCTAACTTGACGAATATATGGCAAAGACTTCTGAAGTCTAACGCCGGGTCGCCTCGATAAGACCGCTCATCGTCGACATGCTTCAAGACATCACAAGTAGTTGCACAACCTAAGAACCAAAATGAGCACCTCCAAAAAGTTTGCAGATGAACAAAGCAACTAGCACGATTGGATTCCTCAAGTCCAAGCTTTCCATAGACACATTGCAGCCAAAACCCTAGCCGAGCTTAAGCGTCGATTTGACATGCCTCATCAAGAGCCCACACATAACCCGAATCCCCACAACATATACACATACCCATCCGAGCATCATGCTTTCTCACCTCTCTTTTGTCCCCCCTCGAGCGAGGAATTTTTCTCATTCTCTTTTTTTTTTCACATTTTTCTCTTTCTTTTTTTTTCATTTTTTCACATATTTACTTACACTGGACGGCCTTCACTAAAGCTGGATGCGACTCGTGGACTCGACCACCCGATCGAGTTTACTCCACCCATCTACCAACCCAACGCAGCACGCGACATAGAAACGGCTAGCCCTATGCGAAACCGACGTCGGCTTGTGGCTTTGACCACCCGGCCAAAGTGGATCCACCCACCTATTGGCCCACATAGGCGCATAGCCACATGCACACATACACATACATATATATATTTTTTTTCATTCTCACATCTCGAGAATTAGGAGACAAAAGAAAGGACCTTTTCCCAACCCAACCAGTCACAACACACACCCATAAACTCCCCATGGACATCCCGATGAGACACATCTCCTCTCTACTGCTACTCAAGCCAAAATCCGGCCACTAATGCCATGGTCAACTTTTCCCCTCGAAACCCGCACACACTAACTACCTTGTCGACCTGAAACCCTCGAAAAATGCCACTTCAGTCCTAAGCGTACAACAAACTTGGTCCATCCGTCCTCACATCTCTGACTCGCAATACCACAAAGCAAACCCTAATCAGACCTAAGTTGTCCCTACCAACATCCATCGTCTCGTCTATTTCTTTTTCACCTCCAACCTCTGCCTTGTAGAGATTCCACCTGACCTGATAGATGACTTAGGAAACGACCATTAGTTGTTGTACCTCTTAGTGCCTCAAGCTTCGTTGCTAGGTCTCTTAATCCTTCTTTGTTATACTCAATATCACTCTGATATTGGAACAGGTCACAATCGATGCTTTGGAACCGATTCCATATTTGCTCCATCTCTTTATCCTCTCTCACCCTTTTTTCAGATCCGAGGGGAATATCCTCCCTCTTCTCAACTCGAAGAGTCAACTTCTCAACCTCTTCTCGAATTGATCTTTCCTCCCAAATCCTACTCATATTTTCTTCATCCAGATCATCTACCTTTTTCGACAACTCATTCTTTGTCTCTTCTAACTCTGCTCCGAACACCCTCAACCTGTCCAGCACCGCTTTCAGCTCTTCCTCCATTTTCCCCGATCTCGGGTCCTCCACCTATCTTTGTGTCTCATCGCCTTTCCGATTCATCCACCTACCAAGCTTGTTACTCAGCCTTACATTCTCTTTCTCTACCCGTCTCACTTTCTCATCACTCTCCGCTTGGGCACTTTTCATTCTTTCTAACTCCAGGTGGAACTCCTCACATGCCTTACCCGCTTGATCACTGTATCTATGGTTTATGCTTTGTACCTTCTCGATTTCATGCTCCATTCCTTCGAATCTCCTCATTAGGTCATCCTCATCTCTTGAGGGCTCTTCTTCGATCGCAACTCCAAAGCAGTTGGCTACCATCAAGCCGGATCTCAAGTCCAAGACCACGTTTTCACTCTCAGGTCTCACAAGATCTTGCCTCCAGGTTTTGTTTACTCTTTTCCACTCCTTGTTTTCGCTTTTCAACACTCGTACTTGCTTTTCCCAAGTTCCTAGGACCTCAGCCATTTTCTCTTTATTTTCCTCTAATTTCGCTATTTTGATCCTCTCGTTATCTCGCTCCACAACCAATTGACTTGACATTCCAAGCTCTTCACAAGTTCTATTAAGTCTCGATCATGAGATCGAGTGTCCTTGCTTTCACTTGCTCTTGCAGTCTCCGTCGATGAAGTAACTCCACCCTTGTAAACTTCCACATACAAAGAGCATAAACTCCTATCGGATTGATTCGTTGCGACCTTTATGTCAGTCACCTCTTTTGAGCCACACACGTGCTCGCATAGTCTCTTTTTCCCACAATCCGCACATGTGGGGACAAAATCCAACGGGGTGCATACACGAGGGCAATATTTGGCTATATGCCCAATCTGCTCGCAACACCAGCATCTCACATAATTTGATATCGGGCCAAATCTTCACCCTCTGTTCACATGATGTCTCATGGTCGGATGAGAATATATGCATCTCCTATTTCGTCCAGAATTCATTTGCCTCATGTTGGTCTTCTCAAAACCATAGGTTTGCCTTTGTTGAGCCATTTCTTCAATGAAGATCAAAGTAGATTTGGGATCGACTTGGCTGTGCCACACGATTGGGGCACCAAGCGAACTCGTAGCACTCTCTATGAGATGTGCTAAGCCAATTCCCCGCAAACGCACCAAAATTGTAAGCCTCTAAACCTAAGGGGAAATTACCTATTTGTTGCCCAATTTTCTTGTACGATGTCACCTTCTTTTTGCTCTTAGTCCACGATTGCCCTCAAATGCACTCGTGGAAGGAAGTGGCTAGAAGACCAAATATGACCCAACCCCACTACAATGATTGAATCTCTTAGTCGTACTCTTCCCTTACTTATGCATTCTTGTTCCTTTTATCTCCCCGTTCTTTCCCTTTATCTTACTCTCGCTCTTTTTCTTCACTCCTTCCTCTCTATCACTCTCTTGCCCTCCTCCTTCTTACTTAGGCACACTCACTCACTTACGCACCCTTATGTTCACACACACACACATATATGTATTCGTACACCCTCGTTCTCCCATTCACACACACATGTACCCTTGCCTTTTGTGATCTTAAAGATGGTCACTCCTTCAAATGAACTAGGAGAGCAGAAGGATAGACACTTCAAGAGTTTTTTCCTTCCCCCCCCCCCCCCCCCCCGTTCCTTGACAGCCCATGTCACTCATAAAGGGGAGGTACCTGCAGTATGAACCTTTGAATACATTGGGCATAAAATCATTCCATATGATGGGTTATAATAAAAGCATACGGAGGTTGACTGGCCTCTTTCATATTCTATTCCATTGATAAAACACCTTGTTAGGGAGAAGGGCAAGTTTGCGGGACAAAGCACATTCGTAGGTCACATGCCATAGAACTCCGGGAATGGGTCAAGGGAATATGACCTAAAGAATAGTCACTTACACACAAGTTCTCCTCAAGATAACATTCCATATATTAAGAGCGAGACAATTAGTCCACAAGGACTCATATCTTTGTATTTATCACTATAATGGTTGTCACACGAATATACCAAGAAGACATATAAACCCTTGCGCTCACAGCACCATCACACTTCCTCTAAGTCATATAGCGCTAGATTCTGGTTTTATCCTTTTCTTCATAAATAAGCAAGAGACGACTACAAAAAAAAGAAAACAACTACCTCTTGAATTCATGATGCAGTTTGAAACTCACAAGCATTAAGGGTAGAGGTGAACACATTCATGTAATTCTCAGCAATTCCAGATGCACATTTCTTTCAGGTTCTCATGAACAGATGACCTCTGAAGTCATTGGAGGAGAAAGAAAAACATTAATCCGGTTCCTATAAGTAGAGCAGACAGACATAGAGAAGATCTACTTTTTCTTTTATATAACTCATCCTTGGCCCTCACATCTCAATTTGCATGAGCGATCAAAGCGATGGATAAAATGAATTCGAGTAATCTCATTAAAACGTACCAGCATGAAATTAGACTACCCCTTGTTGCTTTCTGATGTTCATTGATTCATCATCTCCATGAGATTTATCTAACGCATTATTGGTCGCAGCGTGCTACAACTTCCAATATGAATCTACAATAGAAGCTGATCATAGCTTACCTCAGGCTCAAGCATAATGGGATCCTCTAGAACATTAGAACACATCTCCTGCCTCTCTTGCTCCAAGATTGGCTCTTCAAGGTCAGCCATGTCCCCCGGTTCATCTGCAAGTGGGGGAACAGGCTCCCTTGAAGCTGATTGGAATCTCTCCGTGTCTGCAATGTGCTTCCTTCCAACCTCTTGGTCTTCATCTGGGCATTCATTCAGCCCATTGATTCTCATTCTAATGAAGCTCACTTGAGCATCATCCTTCTCCACAGCTATGCAGTGTTTGAACATCTTTAAGGAGCAAGATAGAGTCGTTCCTGAAACAATAGAAAACCACTTAGAGGCCAATCAACATTATGACTAATGAAAATTGTTAAAATTGAAATTACCTGTGCCCGAAAAAAGGTCTAATACCCAGTCATCATCATTGGAGAATAGTTGAAGCAATCTCATTATGAGCTTTTGTGGCTTCTGATAGGGGTTAACCAATATCCTGTCCCCAGCTACATGACGAAGTTTCTTGGTAACGGCTGGGAACATGAGCACATTTGAGATTCCATTCTCATTGCAATGCTCCCTGACTCTCCTTTTGCTTACTTCATCATAATAGCCAACTGTGATGCATTCAGTGGAGCTCACAAACCTATGCAAAGGAGTGTGATTGACGTTTGTCTTCACCCTACCAACAAGAACTATAAGTGACAAAGAGCATCATTAAAGCCATGGAGATAGAAAGAAGATTACTTACCATGTGAGGCACTCCACAGCATGACATCTTGCCTTCAGAGTAGTTGAAACAGAGAAAGACAAGAAAGATAGGATCAATCATGATACAAAAGAATTGATGCATCCTTATGTATTGAAATCTTAAGAAAACCATTGCACATAAAGGAGTTCGTTATGATAATAAGGAAAATCACCTTTTTTTCTAGTCTATGGAATTTGATTTTCATTGATGTGTTGCATGCATAAGAGAGGAGATTTGGTCGTGATGGATAGGTGTGAATATGATTACAATAGGCTTACGAGTGCAAATAAGAAATTCTTGTGCATGGGTATTAATGAATGGCTAAGAAAAAGGCACATTGTTGAATCTTTTAATATGTGATTTAAGTTGTGGCCTTTTGAAAATAGAGTTATAAGAAATGACACACCAAGTATCCTAAGTACTTTGTGAAATAAAAGTATATCAATATTAGAGAGAAATCTGATAAGAATGTATGCTTTTTTATGATAGTTGATCTTTTTCAAGGAAAAGAAAAAAGATCAGCCTCTAAGATTCATTTCCTCTTTGGGGTTCCCTACAAGACATCCCTTTTCAATGAACTTAACTAGCAATCCTCTCTCAACCATTTGCCCCACAAAAACAAGATTCTTTTAAATTGTAGGAACATGATGGACATCTTTCAAGTACTTAGCCTTATGGGATCCATCTCACCTATATGTGTAATAGCACGGGTAGTTGTTGGTGTAGGACAATCACCAATTGATGTTTTGACATGGAAATGAAGTCAAGGATTTGAGAAGAGAACAAGTTGTGAAGCATGAAGGAAGTACACATTCAGAACTTGGAAGATGTGTACACATATGTACATTATTTCAGAGGTAGTTCACATATATCTATTTGAGTAGTCATAAGCTTGTAAATTTTTGTCTATATATACTTGGAAAATGTCGGGACAAGTATGAGAGAAAGTGTAGAGCATGAGAATTGAGAAGAATTAGATGTCATTAGACACTTATGAAGAGATTAGAATAGCTCTCTCATCCAGATGTAATTTTTGTCAAAAATGAAGAGAAGTTGCACCCGATATTTCTGTGCATTATCCTTCTGTGCTTGATCATTTCAAGAATCCTTTTGTAGATTTCTAAGTCCATATTTAATGAGTCTATGGTTAAAGTTTGAGAGTCTAATTGTAAACAGGCTGTGAGAATTATGAGTAGGAACATTCATATGTAAAAGAGTGTTCACAGTTTTCTGAAACAGGCGCATTTTCGATGGTCAATGATTTGATCATTTCTCACTGCACAGATTAAAGTTTTGCATGAGTGAGTACTCAAAATCTAAGGTGAGAGGTAAGCCATCTATGGCTAGTAGCATTTGCTTAAATGGGTTCTAGTTTTGGAGAACCATGTCTTAGAAATTGCAGGTGTCAAATTCGACTATACAGAGAGACAGTTTCAGACATAGGTAGATTGTTTAAATCATTTCTCATAATCTACTCAAGCTTTTGAAGTGTTTTAACTTGGAGGAGGTGCGCAATCACTAGGCAAAACATTTTAAAAAGTTTTATAAAAAACTTTACACCATCAGTGGTATCAGAGCAAGAAGTATCAAAATTGAGGAAAGGAAGACTCCGACTGCTGCAGACATACAAAATTCAACATCTGAAGGTTCAAAAGGTGAAAGCTTGAGGGCAAAGCTTGAGAAGGAGGTCATACGACACCAAGGAAGACAAAAGGAGTGTCATTTGAAGTAAAGGTAACCTTATACTTTATAAAGGTTGAAGAATTCAATATACAGGTGAAGAAAAGATGGGAGATTCTCTTCAGATAGAGAAATTGGATAGAGAGAACTATCCAGCATGGTCAATGAGGATGGAAGCTCATCTAATGAGCAAAGACTTGATAGGTTATATTACAGGTGAAGAATAAAAGCCTCAATTCAGAGATCCTAGTGTTCCAACTAGGGAGGAATTATCAGATTTGAAGAATTGGATGAAGAGAGATGCTCAAGCTAGGAGCATTATCTATATGGCAGTCAATGATTACTTGCTACCTCACATTAGAGGTCTTGAAAGTGCAAGTGATATATGGAATGCTTTGGAGGAGCATTTCCAAAATACCACAAAGTCTAGGAAGGCATCCTTGTGGGCAGAATTTACTACATTCAAGAAGAAGGCCTCTCAATCCATCTCAGATTATGTAACAAGAATGAAGGATATTGCAGATGCATTAGGAGATGTTGATGAAGACATTGAGGAGGATAAATTGGTAAGGCAAATCCTCACAGGTTTGAGAGGTGATGACAAATGGAAGCCATTCATTCTATCTACTGAATTATCACTTGATCATTTTACTCCTGACTTAAATCAGTTGCTAGGACATATGTTAACCTTTGAGCAGGATGTCAAAGGTGAAGGTGACAAGAGTACAGAACATGCAATGTACTCAAAGGATAAGAAGAAAAATAGCAAAGGAAAGCAACAAGCAAATGAAGATGAAGGCACAACTAGTCAAGCCAACTTCCTAAGAGGAAGAGGAGGTGGCAAAGGTAGAGGAAGAGGCAGGAATAATAAAGATGGAGTCAAAGCTTGTTGGATTTGTGGTAAGACAAATCACTTAGCTAATGATTGTTGGCATAATACTCAGAGTAATGGTGGATATAATCAGAACTTTAATTCAAGAGGAAGAGGTGGCAGAAATCAAAGAGGTAACTTCAGAGGAAGAGGTAGTAGGGGTTACTTTGGAAGAAATGCAGGTAGAGGATTCCAAAGTCAACAATACAATAATACCTACTACAATTATGCTTCAGATCAGAAGGAAGATTCAACATTGATAATGAATGCAACTTGTGAAAGGCAAAGTGAAGACCAAAGATTCTTCTACATTGACTCAGGGTGTAGCAATCACCTGAGTGGTAACATAGCATTGATGACTGATTTGGAAAATAAGGTATCTAATCATGTTGTTCAAACAAGTGACAATACAAAGCATAATGTGAAGTCAATTGGATCAGTGAAGGCCAAGGATGGAAGTACTCTCTTGAGTGAGGTCTTGTATGTTCCTACAATTCCTAAGAATCTGATAAGTGTAAAACAAATTGTTGAAAAAGGTTATGAAGTTAGATTCACTAATGAAGGAGTGTTTGTGGAAGACCCTAGCAATGGGTATAAACAAATTGTTTCAGGGAAGAAAGAAGGAAGGTTGTTCACATTGAAGATTCAAGGTAATGTTGGTCATGCCTTGTTCACTTATGGAGGACATAAGATCTATGAGTTAGATCTTTGGCACAAGAGGCTTGGACACTTCAATGAAAGAGGTATCAAAGATATGATTAACAATGGTTCAGTGCTTGGATTGCCTAATGTTGCAGGTCAACATATGACATACAGATGTGAGGCATGTCAATTAGGTAAGGCTCATAAGCAATCTTACTCCAAGCATGGTTTCATGTATTCAGAGAAGCTTGAGTTGGTACATACAGATGTGTGGGGACCATCAAAGGATTTCAGTATCAATGGTTCAAGGTACTATGTGATTTATGTTGATGATGCTGCCAGATGGATCACTATTTATGTGATCAAAGATAAGTCAGAAGTATTCAATACATTCAAACATTATCATGTGTATGCAGAAAGAATTATAGGTCATAAATTGAAGAGACTAAGGTCAGATGGAGGGGGAGAGTATTTCTCTAATGAGATTAGTGATTACTTGTGGAATGCAGGTATAAAAAGGGAAATCACTTGCAGGTACTCTCCTCAACAAAATGGTGTAGCAGAGAGAAGAAATAGAACTCTTGTTGAGTTTGCAAGGTCAATGATGAAGGAGAAAAATTGCCCAAATTATTTGTGGGCTGAGGTTGTAAATACAGCTACTTATTTGGTCAATAGGCTACCATGTAAAGCTTTGCAAGGTATGACACCATATGAGGCATGGTGGGGTAAGAGACCTACCTTGGATCATTGCAAAGTATTTTGATGTTTGGCATATGCATATGTGCCATCACAATTAAGACACAAGTTAGAACCTAAAGCTGAAAAGTATGTATTTATTGGTTATGATGACAAGCAGATGGGTTATAGATTGTGGAGTCCATCCACAAAGCAATTCATTGTGTCCAAGGATGTTACGTTTGATGAGCAAGGTACTTGGTATGCAGGTACAATCAATATTAATACAGGTGATGAAGAAGTTGTGAGTCAAAAGAAAGGTAAATCAAAGGTTCTGATATTTGATGAAGAGGAGAATAATGAAGTGCAGGTTGAAGTTGAAGAAATGCCAAGATTTGATCCCGAGTGTGAAGAACCAGAAACCTCAAGGAGTGGAGAACTCAGAAGGTCATCAAGACACAAGTGGCAACCTACAAGGTATAGCTATGACACTTCTTTTTTGGCTACCAAAGATTATGCTTACATGATAAAGGCAGATGAAGACCCTTCCACATATGAAGAGGCAAAAGGTAAGGAAAATTGGGAGAAAGCTATGCAGGAAGAATATGATGCATTAATGGAGAATCAGACATGGGATTTAGTTCCTAAACCAAATAGTCAGAAGATCATTGGATGCAAATGGGTCTACAAGACTAAGAGGTTTGCAGATGGAAGTGTGTCTAGGTATAAAGCTAGACTTGTTGTGAAAGGGTTTGCTCAAACATATGGTATTGATTATGATGAGACCTATAGTCATGTGGCAAAGATGACAACCATCAGGACACTCATAGCTATTGCTGCATGTAAAGTTTGGAAATAATGTCAATTAGATGTGAAGAATGCTTTTTTAAATGGTTACATTTCAGATGATGTTTTCATGGAGAAACCTCAAGGATTCAGAGATAGAAGGTATCCAGATCATGTATGTAAGCTCAAGAGAGCTTTATATGGTTTGAAGCAGACCCCAAGGGCATGGAATTATAGACTTGTGAAGTTCTTGAAAGAACTTGGATTTCAAGTATCTAAGGCAGATAGTAGCTTGCTTGTTAAAGCAAGTGATGATGGGTTCATTTACATGTGCATATATGTTGATGATATAATTCTTACAGGTACAGATGAGAAAGGCATTCAAAGCCTAAAGAAGCAAATGGAGAAAGAGTTCAAAATCAGTGACTTGGGAGACTTGTCATATTTCTTGGGCATGGAGATTTCATATACTCAACATGGAGTGTATGTGACTCAAGAAAGGTATTTGAGAAACTTGTTAATCAAGTTTAAAATGAATGATTGCAGGGTAGCACCTACTCCAATGGAGGTAAATCACAAATTGAGCAGATATGGTGGAGAAGAATTCAAGGATATGAAGCTATATCAGAGTTTGGTTGCTAGTCTTATCTATGCTACATTAACTAGGCCTGATTTATCATATGCAGTTGGAATTTTATCTCAGTTCATGCATTATCCTAGGAAACAACATTGGGTTGCAGGACAAAGAGTGTTGAGGTACATTAAGGGTACACTCAAAGAGGGTTTGTATTATGGTTTTACATCAGATACAAACATCAAAATATATAGTGATGCAGATTGGGCAGGTAATCCTGATGATAGGAGATCAACATATGGATACTTGTGTTATGTGGGAGATAAGTTAATCTCTTGGTGTTCAAAGAAGCAACACACAGTTGCTTTATCATCTACAGAAGCTGAGTACAAAGGTATGGTTGAAGCTGCAAAGGAAGTGATATGGCTTAAGACTCTCATGAAGAGTTTTGACACCATACAGAGTACACCTATCATTTATGGAGATAACATGAGCTCATTGTATTTAGCTGCTAATCATGTGTTTCATGCAAGGACTAAACACATTGAGATTCAGTATCACTTTCTAAGAGAGAAGGTGATGGATAAAGAGATCGAAGTCATACATACTTCAACAAAAGATCAGATAGCTGATATGCTTACCAAAAGCTTGGATGGACCAAAGCTACAGAAATTCAAAGACATGGCATGCATAAAGAAGATAGAGAAAACCTCAATTGATGATTGAGGGGGAGCTGTTGGTGCAGGACAATCACCAATTGATGTTTTGACATGGAAATGAAGTCAAGGATTTGAGAAGAGAACAAGTTGTGAAGCATGAAGGAAGGACACATTCCGAATTTGGAAGATGTGTACACATATGTACATTATTTCAGAGGTAGTTCACATATATCTATTTGAGTAGTCATAAGCTTGTAAATTTTTGTCTATATATACTCAAAAAATGTCGGGACAAGTATGAGAGAAAGTGCAGAGCATGAGAATTGAGTAGAATTATATGTCATTAGACACTTATGAAGAGATTAGAATAGCTCTCTCATCCAGATGTAATTTTTGTCAGAAATGAAGAGAAGTTGCACCCGATATTTCTGTGCATTCTCCTTCTGTGCTTGATCATTTCAAGAATCCTTTTGTAGATGTCTAAGTCCATAGTTAATGAGTCTATGGTTAAAGTTTGAGAGCCTAATTGTAAACAGGCTGTGAGAATTATGAGTAAGAACATTCATATGTAAAAGAGTGTTCACAGTTTTCTGAAACAGGTGCATTTTCGATGGTCAATGATTTGATCATTTCTCACTGCATAGATTAAAGTTTTGCATGAATGAGTACTCAAAATCTAAGTTGAGAGGTAAGCCATCTATGGCTAAAAGCATTTGCTTAAATGGGTTCTAATTTTGGAGAACCATGTCTTAGAAATTGCAGGTGTCAAAGTCGACTATACAGAGAGACAGTTTCAGACATAGGTAGATCGTTTGAATCATTTCTCATAATCTACTCAAGATTTTGAAGCGTTTTAACTTGGAGGAGGTGCACAATCACTAGGCAAAACATCCTACAAAGTTTTATAAAAAACTTTACACGAATGATTAGTCAATGAGTGATTAAGGTGCAGCAGACTTTTCTGAGAAATGACTTTCTTCACAGTTAACTAATTTCTTGATAATTTAGTGCTTGTCTTCCAAAATTGGTTGGAGTTTAAAGTTATTCTTGATATAGAGGTGGTCTAACATCAAGGATAGCTTGTTCTTTTGGAGATTAACACTCTCCATCAGTAGTGTCATCACATGTCTCCACATAACCTTTGTTTCATGGAACCATGTCCTTGTTGCAACTCATGTGGTTACTGCAAGCACTATCAATATACCATATGTTTTATCCTTGTGTCTTATAGTTCACCAATATATAACCTGATCTTGGTTAAAGTCTAGAATCTTATCTCCAAAGGTCTACAAGAAATTGTGTATTCTCTGATAGCTACCATGCTTTGAAAGTGTGAAGGATATAGGTAATATGTCATGTAGCACTCTTTTTTATGATCTATCAAAATTAGATTGGAACAAATTATATTCACTTCAAAGGTTTTTAAGTTCTCTAAGTGCATGTAGACTCTCAAGTTCAATATGAGAGAAACAAATATATCAAGTAGTCTATATTTTGATATTTGGAGAGGTCAATTGGCTTCTAGCTATTCTTTTGAGTTGAAAAATTGGATTTGATTGGTAGTGGACATGGTATCCACTAAAATAGATTGCTTGCAAAGCATAAGAAACTTGTGGAGTAGGTTGCTAGTCAAGTAGCTGGAAGAGAAATATGTGATGTCTTGAATACATGCCTCGACAACTCAAAGTAGATTGCACTTAGAATTTAAAGTGATAACCAAAAAAGTGAGAAAAGGGGAAGGGGATGCAAATATGGTAGAAATCAAGGCATGGAGAGTTTTTGGACAGTATGCAGAGTCGGATATCATAGCAAAATCCTCACAAGTGACTACTTACTGACTCATTTGTGATAACTTTTCTTATTGATTCATGAAAATGAATACAATGAATGTAGTTTTGTACTATACTTTTAGTGACACAAAATCAAAGTGCTTGGAGCATTGAAGATTTGTAGAAATCGGTGATTGAAGATGTTGAAGTTTTGTCCAACTAACCAACACAATGCCTTCCCGTTGGCTTTTTGAGGCTCTAGTGCACCCTATAAGGTTCAACTAATGCAATAAAGCAGCTTACGTCTTTGAACTATCATTGAGAAACAATTGATCCAAAATAAATTGATTTTTTCATAAGCTAGTGCATAGAACTGGCTATTTATGGTGAAACTTGCAACTTCAAATGCTTAGTGCTTCAATCGTGATTGCAATTGTCTAAATTCCTCTTAGAGGATCGCGAATTACAGGGCTGCGTATATATTATGCAGAACAATTAGATTTATAATTAAGTTATGCTCTAATTATAAGTTTAACATCAATAGGTGGTGATGCCTCCTTTTCAAGAATGTGCAAAGAAGGTCCTCGAGAGCTCAAAACATTTGTTTCTCACAATATATGAAACCAGCTGATATAAGATGTTATAAACATAAAGTAAAGACGGATACCTTTCCAATGAGCCCTTACTCATAAGCATTGAAACTTTGTGGAGTAGACCTATCATCTTTGATCCTTCCAAATCTACATCTGAATACAATTTGAGGTCCAAATGTGATGTATAGGAGTAGAATATACCTTCATTAATAGTGCATTTAAGGTTCTTAAGTACTTTCTTAGCTGCATACACGTGTGGCTTTCTTGGAAAGTGCACAAACTGACTTATGAGTCTTACACTATATGAAATATATGCCCTTGTATGTGTGGCATAGATTAGACTACCTACAAGACTTTGATACTCTTTTATATATTCAATATGTTCACCTTCATATACACTAAGTTTATGATTCATTTCCATGGGTGTTCCTATTGGCTTTGCATTATCCATCTTGAATTTAAGAAGTAGATCTTGAATATACCTTCTTTGAATCAAATCTAGGCCTTGATTTATATAGGTGACCTCCATACCTAAGAAGACTGTGTAATCTAAAAGGCCCATGAAGGGTTCATTTTTTCCCCTAATGTATGTGAGTAAAGGTGTACTCAATGCCTTTCCACCTTGCATATTGAATCTATAAAGTACTTTGGATATGTACTCACTTTGAGACAAGCACATGCATCTTTTACTCCTATCACAAGTAATGGGCATGCCAACAATATGTTTGGCATCCCCCAAATCCTTCCTATCAAATGGATCAGTCAACTTCTTCTTAAGAAATGACAAGTAATAAGAGGACTTCCCAACAATCAACATATTTTCAACATAAAGTATCAAGCATATCAGGCTACCATCTGAGCATCTCTTTGTGAAGAGAGAATGATCCTTATTGCTTCAAGAATAGCCTTGAGACTTCATAAAAGCATCAAACGTTTGGTACCATTGTCTAGGTGACTATTTAAGTCAAAATAAGCTCTTTCTTAGCTTACAAACTTGAATTTCTTTGTCAAGAATCACATAACCCTATAGTTGTTCCATATAGATCTTATCTATAAGATCTCCATGTAAGAAAGCAATTTTCATATCCATTTGGAGTAGCTCTAACACCTCGATTGCAATGCATCCAAGCAACATGCATAAGGTAGTCATCTTGACCACTCGACAGAAGATCTCGAAATCAACACCATGTTTTTGCTTAAAACCCTTTGCAATAAGTCATGCTTTATAATTTGGAGAATCATTCTCTTATGTGACTTTCATCTTATATACCCATTTACATGGTAAAGCTTTTTTGCCCTTTGGCAAATGTACTAAATCCCAAGTACCATACTTGTGAATAGAATCCAACTCACTCTTCATGAATTATTGCCACTTGACATGATCCTCTATCTGCATAGCCTCTTTGTAGTAAGAAGTATTACCAACATCTGTTAGCATAACAAAATCCGAACCTAGAACATATATATGAGGTGGATGTGAGTCACATGCAGAACCTCTCAATGGTTGCTAAAGAAGAGCATTTGCAGACTAATCTAATGGAAATTGTCTTCAACATCCCTATGTACAACATTTTATGCATGCTAAATGGAGGACTAGTATACTCAAACACCACTCTTATCACTTCAACCTCCTTAATGGGTTGTTTATGAATCTTCGATTCATTGAAGATGATTGTTGGGAAAGATGGATGGATGCTCCAAGACTCTGAGTAGGTACTGCTAAACGTGCTTTGCACCAACCCTCTTTTGCTTCAGAGTTGATAACTAGACCTCCTTAGCTTTCCAATGACACCATAAAATGTCCTATGTACTTTGGAAATGATGTGTGTACTGATTAAATCAAAACAGATAACTTTGGAAGTCACAAACTCAAGAAAACCTTCTATTTATGTCTTGACACCTGCTTGGTATATTTCTCAGTATGACCAGCACAGTAGGAATTGGAAAAATTCCTCTTAGGGGTATCTAATTAGCTTAGTAAGCTACCTATTCCAAGTGGAATGATGTAAAATGATAAACTATACTAAGAAAAATCAATTTAGCAAGTTAAGCTATACCCCCGACTTTTTAGGACTGTAGCAAAAAATGACCAGAGATCACCTCGACTTTTTAGGACTGTAGCAGAAAATAGCTGAATAGAATGTCTTCAAACTTTGATAGCATGTAGATTACGTGAAGCTGAATCCAAAAAGCTTTGAATCACTTAATTTGGTGGAGAATTGACGGCGATATGCCTTTGACAAGTTGACAGACTTTTGAGTAGACTAACAGAAAACTCAGAGATGGACAATGTGAATGTATGTATTAATGAACATTTGTATACAACTCCATTGGCATGAATATCATTGCCAAATGGTGTAGAGAGGTGTGGGCTAGAGTGTAGACCTCACAGACACTCAAAAATCAGTATTGCTAGGCTCGGGAGTGCTCTCTCTTACCCGCGACTTTTCATGTCCATTTTTATAGGAATGAGTAAAAAATTTGAATTCAAATTCAAACTTTTGGCTCCCTATGATCAAGCTCCTAAATGCTTGGAGATATTCTTTCAATCAAACAACTAATTTTTCCACGAATCATTTTGGTAGGTGATTACAAGAGATTCCAAGTCAATTTGACTTTTACAATGAGGTAAAGTGGTAATTAACCACTAGCATATGTTCCTATGCTTCTTCATGTATGTATAGACTTCAATGCATCCTTTGAGCCAAATGTGTAGGCTTGTAATTTACACCAACAGCTCCCCCTCAAGCCAAACATTTTGGCTTAAGTCTTCATCTTCAATCTTCAAGTATATCCTGCAATCCAATCATGGATTTGAACCTGCAAAGTTTGGTTCCATCCAAAGCTTTAGTCAACAAATCTGCACATTGCATGTTGGTTGATACATAGGCTAGTTGAATATCCTTGCTTATCAATTTCTCTCTCACATAATGGTAATGGACCTCTATGTTTTTGGTCCTAGCATGATAAATAGGATTAGCTGCAAGGTGAAGAGAACTTGTATTATCTCCAAAGATAATTGGTGACCTAGTATATAATCCCAATTCTGTATACAAAAGCTTAATCCATATTGCTTCTTGTATGGCATTAGCCAGCCCTCTATACTTTGCCTCTATGGAAGACAAAGCAACAGTAGGTTGCTTCTTTCAAGACCATGAAATCGGTTTGTCACCTGCAAAAGAAATATATCCAGAAGTGCTCCTCCTATCATCCTTGCATCCTGCCCAATCTGCATCTGAATAAATTTTGATATCAATATTTGAAGTGTAAGGGAAATACAAACCATGGTTCTGTGTACCCTTGAGATACTTCAGGATTCTCTTGGCAGCCTCTAAGTGAGGTATCCTTGGCTTGTGCATAAATTGACTTAGCACACTAACTCCATATGCAATATCTATCCTTGTTAAGGTAGCATAGTTCAAACTACCCACCATACTTTGATAACCTATAATGTCATTGACTTCATCACCTTCATGGGCACTTAGTTTTAGGTTTACCTCCATTGGAGTGCTTGCTACTTTGGCATCCTGCAAGTGAAATTTCTTCAACATGTCATGTATATACTTTTTCTGAGTAATATATATCCTGAATTAGTGTAGACTAATTCAAGTCCCAAAAAATACTTCAATAGACCAAGATCATTGATCTTGAACTCCATCATTTGACTTTTGATATATATAATTCCATTGACATTATTACCTGTAATGATGATGTCATCAACATAAACACAAAGGTATATTACCTCTAAATTACTTCTCTTGATGAACAGAGAAGTATTTGCCTTGCTCATGACAAATCCTTGGTCTTGGAGATATGTAGTTAACCTGTAATTCCATGCCCTAGGTGCCTGCTTCAATCCATATAAAGCCTTTTTCAATTTGCAAACATATGTTACCTTCTTAGGATCCTCATAGCCAAGGGGTTGTGACATATATACCTCCTCTGAAATCCATCCATTCAAGAAAGCATTCTTGACATCCAATTGGTACATATTCCAATTTTTTGATGCAACCACACTTACCAACACTCTGATTGTTGGCATCTTGGCCACAAGTGAGAATGTCTCCTCATAGTCAATGCCTTGGGTTTGTGCAAAACCCTTGGCTACCAATCTGGCTTTGTACCTATTGATTGTGCCATCAGAATTTCTTTTAAGCTTATAGATCCATCTGGATCCTATTACCTTCATTGAGTCCTTCTTAGGTACTAACTCCCATGTGTCACTTTCTTTGAGTGCTTCAATCTCCTCATCCATAGCTTCTTTCCATTCTGATTTGGTAATTGCTTCTTCATATGATCCTGGTTCTTCATTTGACAAATCTTTGGCAAGATAAACAGAATGTTTAGTAACAAGAGATGTATCATACCCATATCTGATAGGTTTCTTGCTTTTTCTTTGTGATCTTCTAAATGGTTGAGTTGAAGATTCAGGTATGTCTTCAAGCTTCTTCATCTTCATTTTGCCTTTTGACTTCCATGCTTTGAATTCTTCAAGGTTGATAGTGTCTTCATCATCTGAACTTGAGGCTCCATTCTGAGTAGGTTCCTCCTTTGTAAGACTTGGAAATTCCTCTTCCAAATCATAGGGTAATTTGACCTTCCTGCATTCATTCTCATACCAAGAATCATTTTCATCAAAGACAACATCTCTGCTTACATGAATCCCTTATTGATGGGATTATAAAACCTGTAACCTTTTTTATTTAAATCATACCCAATAAAGATGCATTTTTCAGCCTTTGGGTCTAGCTTACCTCTTATCTGAGAAGGAATGTGTACATATGCTACACATCCAAATATTTTGCAATTGTCAAGTGAGGGTCTCTTACCATGCCATGCTTCATAGGGTGTCATACCATCAAGAGACTTAGATGGTAACCTATTTATGAGGTAAGTGGCAGTGGAAACACTCTCTGCCCATAGCTAGTTAGGTAACTTTTTCTCATTAAGCATAGATCTAGCTGTCTCAACAATTAATCTATTTCTTCTCTCAACTACTCCATATTGTTCAAGAGAATACCTTGTGGTTATCTCTCTTTTGATGCCTCTGTCCTGCAAGAAGTCTTCAAATTCATTGGAGAAGTACTCACCTCCTCCATCTAACCTTAGCCTCTTCAAATTCCTTCCTATCTGGTTTTCAACTAATGCAAGGTATTTTTTAAAGCAATTAAATACCTCATCCTTGTGCTTCATAAAGTATAATACAGTTCATCTGCTATAATCATCAATGAAAGATACATAGTACCTTGACCCTGAGACTGAAGGGTCTTTGCTTGGTCCCCATACATCTGTGTGAACAATCTCTAGGTAGTCTTCATGCATGTATCCTTTCCTTGAGAAGGGTAACCTAGGAGACTTTCCAAATTGACAAGCACCACACTTATAAATCATATGTTGCTTGGATACATTAGGTATCCCAAGCACACATTGGTCCCTGCACATTTGTTTCAAGGTTCTTTCTCCTATGTGCCCTAACCTTTTGTGCCAAATCTCAAGCTCTGAAAGTGTCTGATCTTTATAACTGTATAGTGCAATGTTCTTTGTATCTTCTAACTCAAAAGTGAAAAGTCTACTTGATTTTTCTCCTTTAGCAATCCTCTTGAACCCGTCTTGGATCCTCCACATATGCTCCATATTGGTTGAATCTGACCTGCAAACCTTTCTCCACAATTTGACCAACACTCATCAAATTTATGGTAATGGTTGGTACATAGAGTACCTTGCTCAACAAATTCTGATTTCCATCACAAGTCTTAACATTTCCAACTTTAACTACAGAATTCTTTGTGTCATCACCTGTTTGGACTTGATGCTTACCTTTTGGTTCCTCAAGATCAGAAAGTAATGCTACATTGCCAGCCACATGATTTGAACATCCTGAGTCAATGTAGAATAGGTGGTCATCATTTGTACTTGATTTTGAAGTCATGTTCATGATTAGAAGAGATTCATCCTGCTCCTTTGTGTAGTTGTTGTAATCCTTCCTGGATTTGAATCCTCCTTGGTAGTTGCCATTGTAATTATTGTTGTAGTTGTTGTTATAGTTATTTTTGTAGCCTTGGTGATGGTTGAATCTACCTCTTGACTGTGAGTAGCCACCTCTTTGATATCCTCTTCCTCTCTGATTCTTGTAATTCCTGAAACACTCATCTGTAGTATGATTTGATAGACCACAAATGTTGCATGGTGAGGTGTTATAAGATCTCCCCCTACCTTTCTTACCTCCTCTGCCCCTTCCTCTTGAAAATCTACCTCTCCCTGCATAGTTGGCTTGAGAAGTAGAGCCTTCATCTTCCACCTTCTTGCTTTTGCTTTTATCTTTAGACATAGGGCAGAAGAGTTATTACCTTTGGATGTATCTCCATTTTTGTTGAGCTTTGCTTCATGAGTAAATAATTGTCCCATGAGAGTTGTAAGGTCTGGAGTGTGCATGTCCATGTAAAGATCCATAGCTGTGGTGAAGCTTTCCCATTTGTCATCAGCCTTGATCCCATTGATCACTTGCCTTACAATCTGTTCTTCTTCAATCTCTTCTCCTATGCTTGCTAACTGATCTGCTACATCTTTAATCTTGGTCACAAATTCTGAAACAGCTTGCTTAGGTTGCTTCCTTAATGTTGTGAATTCAATCCACAACTGATTTTTCCTAGCCCTTGTGTTGGAGGAAAACTATGATGACAAGGTTTCCCAAGTCTCTTGGGATGTCTTACAATTTCTAATATGTGGCAAAAGAAAATCAGATATAGAGTTGAGTAAATAAGACCTTGCCAATGCATCCTTAGCACACCATGTGTTGAGCCTTTCATGTTCTTCCTTGGTTGGTAATCCTCTTGTTTTGAATGAGGGCAATTCCTCATCTCCTGAGATGTATCCATAGAGACTTCTTCCTTGTAGGTAGGTCTTCATCCTTAGAGACCATGCTTGATAGTTGTTCCTGTCCAATTTATCAATGAATGAAGGAAAACCATCTCCCATTTTACCTTAGTTTGCTCTGATACCACTGTTGGGAAAGATGGATGGATGCTCCAAGAGACTGAGTAGGTACTGCTAAACCTGCTTTGCACCAGCCCTCTTTTGCTTCAGAGTTGATAACTAGACCTTCTTAGCTTTCCAATGACACCATAAAATGTCCTATGTACTTTGGAAATTGTTGAAGAAACACTCACGAATTTGACGTACAGACAAAAAAAAAAAAAAAAAAAAAAGAAGAAGTAGAAAAGTAGAATCAGAGAAAATCAAAAGCCTTAGTGGAGGGACAAATCCACGACCGTTATGTACAGTACAGAATCTCCCAGGATCAGAGTTCGTTACGCCAAATCAAAAAGAGAACGTGCATAGGAATAATAGAAGGGAAGTGCGAACAAGAACGTGCGCGAAAGAGCATGGAAGAATGAAGACTATATATATATATATATATATATATATATATATATATATATATATATATATATATATATATATATATATATATATATATATATATATATATATATATATATATATATATATATATATATATATATATATATATATATATCAATCAAGAATCGAGTAGAAGAGGATGAGGAGAGATGAAATATAGCTGATGTGCAGAGACGCAGAGATATAGATATACAGATAGAGAGAGAGATAGAAGATGCCAGAGATCGCGTATGTAGAAGAAGACGCCAGAGATCGCGTATGTATAGATGAATAACAGAAGCCTAAGATATCGGGTATTCATCTGAGAGAGAGATGGTAATAAGAAACTACTCAGTATAGGAGTGTTTCTGTAGCTTGAGCAAGAAGAGGCCAAGCTCATTTGTACACATCTTCTCTAATAGAAAACACATGTTCATGTGGATGTTTGTGCGTACTGTTTGTATGCGAAAGAAACAGAGTATGTTTTAAAGTTAGTTAATAGTTAATGTTTTCTCAGTAAACGCATTTTTCGGTCAGTTGCAGTTCTTACTGTAAAAGTGTTTTTCCGGTAGAAGAACGAAGTAGATCTCGAAGAGTAATGTGAAGTTTTGTGTGAGAGATAGCTCATTCTGTAGCTAGACATCTCTTCTTTTAGTTGATAAATCTTTCCGGTGGAAAAGAGATCCACACACAGTACAAAGTCTGACCGGAAAGAGGCTGTCTGAACTAGAGGAGTTTCTTCTTAAACTTCAGAAAGAGTTCAGTAAGTTAAGGAAGCTTGTGCGTCACTTCCTTACTTCATGTATGTTCGCTTGAAGTAATTATAATCAAAATTGAAGTTCATTCCAGTACGATTACGGTGTCAGTCCAGTGACAGTCCGGTGAAGTTTCCATGAAATTTTTTCCAGTGAATTTAGAGCGCAGTCTTATATGTTGAGCGCTAGACTTCGCTAAGCTATTGATTGATTACAGAGGTGTTCTGAATCACTCTAGCTTAGTTCTTCTTGGGCGTGGCGGTTTCCACAAGGCTCAGTCTTCGTCGCGTCGTCAAGGAGTGGTATCAGAGTAAAGGAAGTATACCACATTTCCGCAACAGTGGTATCAGAGCTAGGCATATCTAATCAGAGCCCAGAGTATTCACCATTATTAGAAACAAGAGCCAGTTAAACACAACGAGTGGAACCAGAACGAGAAAGATTCTGAAGAGCAGAAAGATTCTCAAAACTCACCGGAAGTAACAGAAACAAGAAGATCATGGCAGACCATGTTACTATTGATAAGTTGGACAGAGATAATTATCCCGCATGGGTAATGCGCATGGAAGCCTTACTTATGAGTAAGGACTTAATGATGTACGTGACCGGAGAAGAAAAGAAGCCGACTTTCGAAGATGATAGTCAACCGGAAAAAGAAGAATTAGAAGCCTTGAAGCTGTGGCAGAAGAAAGATGCAACGGCAAGAGCCTACATCTATAATACCGTAACAGATCATCTACTACCGCATATTAGAGGTCTAGAGAAAGCAGAGGACATATGGAGTGCATTGGAAGATCATTTCCAAAATACTACGAAAGCCAGGAAGGCTAGTTTATGGTCCGAATTTACGACATTCAAAAAGAAGTCGAGTCAAAGCATAAGTGACTACGTCACTAAAATGAAGGATCTAGCAGATAGTCTTGGATCCATAAATGAAGAAGTTGAAGATCATAGATTGATAGCGCAAGTGCTCACAGGTTTGAGAGGAGATGAAAGGTGGAAACCTTTCGTACTATCAACTGAACTTTCTTTAAATCATTTTGTGCCAGATTTAAATCAGTTGCTTGGATTGATGCTCACATATGAGCAAGACCTGAAAGGAGATGCAGATAAAGGACAAAGCTTTGCAATGTACATGAAGAACAAAAAGAAAGACAAAGGTAAGTCAAAAGACGAAGAAGAGCCGAGCTCTCAGGCCTATTACGCAAGAGGTAAAGGCACTGGCAGAGGAAGAAGTAGCCAGAATACCAACAAAAAGGCTTGTTGGATCTGTGGACTCAGTAGTCATTTGGCTCATGATTGCTGGCACAATCAACAAGGATCAAATCAAAATCAAAACAGTAATAGCAGAGGCAGAAGCGGAAGATATCAAAGAGGAAGACAAAATCAAAGAGGAGGCTATGGTAGAGGTGGAGTGAGAAGTTGGGGACAGAATCAATCCTACAACACCACCTACAACAACTACGCAAACAACACACAGAATGAAAGTCATACATCGTTGATGATGAACTCTATCAGCACATCAAAAAATGAAGACCTAAAGGTATTCTAGATTGACTCTGGATGTTCTAATCACTTGTCAGGAAATATAGAACTAATGTCAGAACTAGAAAAAGGTAGTTCTAGTCACACTGTTCAAACAGGTGACAATACGAGACATAGCGTACACTCAATTGGAAAAGTGAAATGCAAGAGTGGAGCAGACTTGCTAACCAATGTTTTGTATGTTCCAACAGTACCGAAAAATTTTTCAGGTCAGATTTACAAACAAAGGCATATTTGTAGAAGATCCCCAGAACGGATACAATCAGATCGTCTCTGGTAAGAAAGAAGGCAGACTCTTTACTTTAAGAGTACAAGGGAACATTGGCCAAGCGTTGCTCACACATGGAGAAAAGGTAATTACAGAACTTGATCTCTGGCATAAGAGATTGGGTCATTTCAATGAAAAAGGAATTAAATCTATGATAACGAATCAATCAGTATTGGGATTCCCAAATATACAGAATCAACATATGATTCACAAGTGTGAAGCATGTCAATTTGGAAAAGCCCACAGGTTACCTTTCCAGAAGAAAGGATTCAAACATGATGAAGTACTCGAGCTTATACATACAGATGTGTGGGGGCCAACGAAAGAAGGATCAATCAGCGGATCAAGGTACTATGTTTTATTCATTGATGATGCAACAAGGTGGATAACTCTTTATGTTTTGAAAGAGAAATCAGAAGTATTTGGAGCTTTCAGGCATTTTCATGCATATGCTGAAAGACTTACCGGACGAAAACTTAAAAGACTAAGGTCTGATGGAGGGGGAGAATACTTCTCCCGAGCATTCAATGACTATCTTTGGAATGCAGCTATTAAGAGAGAAATAACCTGCAGATATACACCACAACAAAATGGGGTAGCAGAAAGAAGGAACCAAGTTCTAGTTGAATTTGCACGAGCCATGCTAAACGAAAAGGATTATCCAAATTATCTTTGGGCTGAAGCTGTAAACACAGCTACATACTTGGTAAACAAATTACCATGTACAGCGTTGGAAGGAATGACCCCTTATGAAGCATGGTGGGGAAAGAAGCCAACACTTGATCACTGCAAAGTGTTTGGATCAGTAGCGTATGCTTATGTACCGGCTCAACTCAGACATAAGCTTGAACCAAAAGCAGAGAAATATGTGTTCGTTGGATATGATGAAAAGCAGATGGGTTACAGGTTATGGAATCCTCTAACCAAACAATTTACTGTGTCCAGACATGTTACATTTGATGAACAGAAAAGCTGGTATGCAGATCAAAGTCATACGAATGAAGAATTCGAAGAAGAAATAAAAAGAAGAGAGAAAGAGAAATCAATTGTTCAGGTAAACAGAGATGAAAATCATATGCAGGCAAGTACGTCTAGGAACGGATCAGGTATGAGAAATGAAGATAATGAAGAAGTGCATTCAGATACATATGAAGAGTTTGAACCAAGAAGGTCGAACAGGAATAGAAGACAACCAGAAAGGTACTCGTATGATACTTCATACATAACTCAGAAAGACTATGCATATATGGTCAAAGATGATGAAGAACCACAAAGCTATGATGAAGCAAAAAGCAAGAAGCAATGGGAAGAAGCAATGAAAGAAGAAATTAGCACACTGGAGGAGAACAAGACATGGGAACTTGTTCCGAAACCAAATGGTAAGAATGTAATTGGAAATAAATGGGTGTTCAAAATAAAGAAATTTGCAGATGGAAGGATAGCCAGACACAAAGCAAGGCTAGTGGTCAAAGGCTATGCCCAGACGTATGGCATAGATTATGACGAGACGTTTAGTCCGGTGGCAAGGATGTCAACCATAAGGACAGTGATTGCTATAGCAGCATCGAAAGGATGGAAGCTAAGTCAGCTAGATATAAAGAACGCATTTCTGAATGGATACATTTCTGATGAAGTGTACATGGAACAACTTGAAGGGTTTGTAGATTCCAAAAACCCAAACTTTGTTTGCAGGTTAAGAAAAGCACTTTATGGACTGAAGCAAGCTCCAAGAGCTTGGAATTATAGACTTGTGAAATATCTAAATGAACTTGGATACCAAAGTTCGAAGGCAGACGCAAGTCTACTCATAAAGAGAACAGAAGAAGGAATGATCTACATTTGTATTTATGTAGACGACTTAATAATCACAGGAACATCAGATGAAGGGATTACAGAAGTAAAGAAACTACTCGAAAGAGAGTTCAAGATCAGTGACCTAGGAAAGTTGTCATACTTTCTAGGAATGGAAATCACATACACAGATCATGGTGTATATGTGTCACAAGAAAGGTATCTCCTAAACTTACTAAAGAAGTTTAATATGGAGAATTGCAGAGAAGCTTCAACACCGCTTGAAGTAAATCATAAACTCAGCAAATACAGTGGAGCCGAGTTTAAAGATATGAAGAAATATCAGTCACTTGTAGGAAGTCTAATTTATGCTACGCTAACAAGACAGGATCTTAATTATGCAGTGGGAGTTCTCTCACAGTTTATGCATTGTCCGACAAGACAACATTGGGTTGCAGGACAGAGAGTTCTTAGATATATTAAAAGAACTATAAATAACATGTGGAGGCGCTCATATTTCCAAAGTTAGAGTAGAAGTAGATAAATGTAAGAAGGAAAGGAGAGGTGTCTTATTTTAGACAAGGGAGGTGCTTTTGTTGACAGCCTCTCAATAAAAAGAGTGGTTCTCTTAATGTAGGTGGCCAAATTGAGTGATTCTTGTTGCGTTGCAAAGCTTACAACACGTACTATATAAGTAGATAAGTTTTGTACAGAATTCAATGAGAAAGATTGTGCAAGTAGGCATTTTTGAAGATCTTTGTTCTTGTGTCTATCCGGTGTCTCATCAGAGACATACATCTCTTCAAACTTTCATATCGCAGTCGTTATGAGGTCTTTTTGAGTGATTTCACTTGGAGGAGTTTCAGTAGCTCTAATATATTCTATGTATAGCAAAATCTTTCATACATCATTGATTTTTCCTATTGTTGTACATCAATTTTCAATTCAGACAGTTAGTTATACCTTGCTGTTGCAGGCCTCCACATACCTTTACTTCAAACTATTTGTTTGGGAGGTATACTCCACCATTTTTGATGTTTTTTTGTCTAAATCATGCTAATCAAAGTCTAGTTTCAGAATATATGATTAGTTTTACAAATTCTTCTCATAGTGGTTTCGCTGGTTATTTTTCTACAGTCACCCATTTTTGTTTTCTTAAAAGTTTGGAGGAAAGTTTGATTTTTGAAGTTTGGAAATATTTTTTTGATCTTTTGAAGATCTTGGGAGGTCTCACCATGTTTTGTTGTGTACTTTGATGTTTACAAGTTTGTAAACATAACATTGTGGTATCAGAGCTATTCGGTTTTTTATCAGATCGTTCATCAATCTTACTGAATTATCTTCTTTGTTTACAACAATTCAACATGGGAGACTTGAGTCCATCAATTGAGAAGTTACTAGATGGGAGAAATTATCCCATGTGGCAATTTAGAATGGAATCTTCTCTCATGTCTAAAGATCTTTGGGGATTGATAATAGGTACAGAAGTGAAGCCAGTATTACCAGAATCTCCTACACAAGCAGATCGAGCAAGAGAGCAAGAATGGATCGAAAGAGACAGAAGAGTTCTATTTATTATATCACAAATAGTTTCAAATACTATGCTTGGACATATAAGAGGTTGAATACTAGCAGAGAAGCCTGGGAGTCTCTAGAAAGGTTATTTGCAGCTACCAATAGAGCAAGGTAAACACAACTTATTGATGAGTGGACAAGAGTAAAAAAGAAGCCACAACAATCAATTAATGATTATGTTTGTGAGGTAAAATCTCTTATTGAAGCAGTAGCCTCTATTGATGCATCTCCTAGTGAGGATATAAAGTTTAATAGCATGTTAAATGGCTTGAGAGAAGATGAAAAATTGAAGTCTTTCATTACATCTCTCATGACTTGAGAGAATCTACCATCCTTTGAAGATTTACAAATGCTCATGATGACTGAAGAAATCAGCATAGAAGGTGGGAACTCTTATCATTTGCAAAAAGGTAGTCAAGGACAAGATCTTTATACTTCATCAAATAGAGCAAGAGGTAGAGGAAATTGGAGAGGAGGAGGAAGATTCAACAACAATGCAAGAGGAAGAGGAAGCTTAAATGCTACTAGAGGAGGAAGAACAATACAACAAAGTCAACAAACGCAACCAAATCAACAAGGTAATTTTACTTGTAATTATTATGGTAAAGTTGGTCATTATGCCAGGGATTGCTTCTCCAACCCAAACAGAAGAGGTGGTTTTAGAGGATGACAAAGAGGAAGAGTTCAAGATCACATGCATCAAAACAACAACGTAGTGCAAGAGAAGGCTCAAACACAAAAGGAAAACATTCTTATGGCTATGCATACAGAGACACATAAGAGGAAGGTAAACAACAAAACTTGGTATGTAGATAGTGGTTGCTCAAACCACATGAGTCACAACATGAATATGTTTGTGAACTTACACAAGCCAGATTCAAGAGTCACAGTTGCTACAGGAGATAGTACTGAGCATGAAGTAGTTTACATTGGTGATTGTCCACTTAATGAACATGTAACTCTCAAAGATGTTTTTTTTGTTCCTACTATTACAAGAAATTTGATTTCAGTTGGAGAGATGGAGGACAATGGAGTGAAGGTTGATTTTGACAATAATCAATGGTAGGATTATCACAAGAAGAATGGGAATTTTGTTATAAAAGAACAAAAGGTAAACAGATTATATACTTATAAAGTTGAAGTTATAGATTATGCACATTATACAATGGTCAATGGGGCTCAAGTAAGTCAATTGGATTTATGGCATAAAAGATTAGGACATATCAGTGTTGGCAGATTGAAGGATATTGCAAAGAAATTCTTGGTTGAAGGTCTACCAAAACTACCTAAACAAGATTTGGATTTTGTTTGTGAAGCTTGTCAGTTTGGAAAACAGGTATTAAGTCCTTTTCAAAAGCAAGATTGCAAAGCAGAGGTATTTTGGACTTGATTCATACTGATGTATGGGGTCCATCTCAAGAAGAGTCCATGGTAGGTGGTAAATATTTTGTAACATTTATTGATGACTTCTCAAAGTTTATATTCATTTATTTTATGAAATACAAATCCGAAGTGTTTGGTATGTTCAAGAAATTTAAATCATTGGTTGAAAAGCAAACAGGTCAAAGCATAAGAAGGTTGAGATCAAATGGAGGAGGTGAATATTTTTCTAACCAGTTTATTGCATATTTGGAAGAAGAAGGAATAAAAAGGGAGACTACAAATAGATACACACCTCAACAAAATGATGTGGCCAAAAGAAGAAACAAGTCTATCTTGGAGATGGGTAGGTGCATGTTAAATGAAAAGGACTTACCACTTACCTTTTGGGCTGAAGCATGCAATATGGCAGTTTATGTGATGAACATGTTACCACCTACTCAAAGTCATGTACAAAAAGCACCTTATGAATTGTTTTATGGATCAAAACTAGATATTTCTAATTGTAGAGTTTTTGGAAGCATATAACATATGTTCATGTTCCACAACAGTTAAGGTCAAAGTTGACATTCTCTCAATAAAAAGAGTGGTTCTCTTAGTGTAGGTGGCCAAATTGAGTGATTCTTGTTGCGTTACGAAGCTTACAAGGCGTTTTTGCATATCTTCTTTCTTGTGTCTATCTAGTGTCTCATCATAGACATACCTCTCTTCAAACTTTCATATCTCAGTCATTATGAGGTCTTTTTGAGTGATTTAACTTGGAGGAGTTTCATTAGCTCTCATAATTTCTATCTATCCCTTGATCTAAACAGGTGACCCACATACCTAAGAAGAATGTGAGTTCTCCTAGGTGACTTATCTTGAATTCCTCCTCCATATGCCTTTTGATCCTTTCTATTCCATTCAAGTCATCACCTGTCATGATTATATCATCTTTATACACACATAAATAGATAAGATCATTGTGAACCTTCTTAATGAACAATGAAGGATCTGCATTGCTTGAATCCTTGATCTTGTAGATAGGTCACCAATTTGTAGTTCCAAGCCCTAGGAGCTTCTTTAAAAACATACAATGCTTTCTTAATCTTGCATACATAAGTATGATAGTTAGGGTTTATAAAACCTAGGGGTTGTGACATGTATAGATATTCATTGATCCATCCATTCAGAAAGCATTCTTCATATCAAGTTGAAGTCCAATTCCTTGCAACTACAACATTAAGCAAGCTCCGCATGGTGGTCATTTTGACAACTAGTGAGAAAGTTTCTTCATAGTCTATGCCCTGAGTTTGTCCACATCCTTTAGAAACCAACCTTGCTTTGTACTTAAAAATTGATCCATCTGAATTCCTTTTCAATATAGATCCATCTACAACCTATTATCTTTTGATTAGTTTGCATTCAAACTAACTCCCATGTGTCCACTTCCTTTAGATCTTTTATTTCTTCCTTCATGGCTTTCTCTGAATTAGGATTACATTTAGCTTCTTCATAAAATGATAGTTCCTTTGAGCTTGAGTCTTTTGCTGAATAGATAGTGTACTTGATTACAAAGGTAGAGTCATAACCATACCTTTTAGGTTCTTTTTTCTCCCCAATTGATATGCTAGGAGTGAAATTGGAGCATTATCCACATTCTTGCATTTTGGCTTTTTCTCTTGATTTTTAGAGATTGTAGCCTCTATTCCTCTATTCTTCTTCTTCTACTACTACATAAAAAGGAATGTACAAGAATGACCTAAAAACAAGAGTACAACTACTGCAATATATAAAGACCAGTACATAAGGAAAAACCTAATGTCCACGAATGAGTGAGCTGACAAGAAACAAATATGCCATCACTCTCGGTAGATTAATCTAATAAAGCTCAATGAAGTGTCTGTGACATATATCGGAGTGACCACTATACATGACAGAGAAATAAAAAATGATGTGTGTCATCCTAGATCATCACATGTTGAGCTGATATCTCAACAATGAATATTAGCTTGATAAGCTCTTGTTCAGGCTATAGAGTATGTGCGACTTGTAGATGTTGAAGCCCCCACTGGATGTGAAGTACAAAGTCCTACCATGAAACTAGTTTTCATTGTTCTAGAAAGCTTATCCTTTTCATTGCCTTAACATCCTACCCTATATGTCACATCTTATGCCATTGTGATATTTGTTGTCTTTCATACTAGTAGTTTCTTCTTTATTCTACAAAGTATTGTATCAACAAGTAGTACAGTAAATCTTCAGTACCACCATCATAACAGATTGTTACATATAAAGATCCTCTTGCAATTCAGTGCAACATAATATATAATATACTAGGGAGGACCATCCTCTATTATTGGTCTCCAAGGCCCTTGAACTATAAACAACATTTTTATAGGGTGTATATTGTGCTAAGCTTAATAAAGTGGGTGATGTGTTGAAACCCCATCGAGAAAATCCCCCCTAAACATGCTCTTCTCAACCCAGTTACCTTTCGCTCTTCAATTATGGAGTTAATAATGAGATATTCCTCTATAATGTTTCTCACTTAGCTTTTTCTTATATTAAGGAGTAGTAGATTATAATATCTAGTGCTACTCCTCGTACTCACATGGATTGTAGGTTTATAGATCCCAACCAGCCAATTGATACTACTAGTCTGAAACTTGAATCCCTCAACTACATGCTATTATACAAATGGATTTATTTCAACATTGTTGAGTTGGGCTCAACAAGGTTGTTTCTCAAAAGGGATTATACTTTTTACTCTATAGTTTTTGATAAGAAGAAACATCCACACATGGCTAATAAAGCATTTAACCACGCTCTTGAGGAATTCTCAAGCTTCAAAGTGGTTGTGTGTGCAAAAACGCTCAATCTTCAAGGGCATCTTCTATGAAAATTTGACTCTATGGGCATGGGTTCTTGAAGATATGGAAAGTTTCTCAATAGGTGGGAAACTCGTTTATAAATAAGAATAGAGGTATCAACTCCAACCTTGGGAAGTTTCCTTACCTTTTTCTAAATGTAGAGCATGTTAATTTTGGAGGTTGTATGAAACAAGAATGGAATATAAAAGACTACATCGTGAGACAATTGTGTAATGATGCAAGTAAAAAGTCTTCTACATCTTGCAAGATGGAGAAAACCTTTATATGGTAATTAATATGCTATTTATAGCCAAAATAGTAGGCGATCCTCCCCCATCCTTGCCTTGAGAGAGTCAAGATAACTCTCTAGATGATCATGAATACTACGAAGAAGAAATATGCATTGACATTAATCTTAAATATCCTGAAGCATCCTCCTCATCTAGTAGAGTGATAGGGTGTTTTTCATAATAAAATAATGGAGGAAGCAAAAATGTTTGATGGTAAAAACTGTCCTTTTTTCTGATTCTCATATAAATTATGACCTTGAATCCTTTCCCATTCATGATACTAGCTACCACTTGATAGGTACACCACCCATAGGGTATCATAAATTAGAGGAAACTCCCTTCAAGTGATTTTGAAGGGCATACCATCTATGGTTTGCTCCCTTCTTGGTAGGCCTACCCTCATGGTTTGATAATTGATGGAAGAAAGGACAAGAGGTTGTGTCCTTTGAGAAAACCTCAGTGATGTTGATATTTTGGCCCCCCTTGAGAAGGTGATTAGGTCCTCAAATTAGATATTTTTTTTCTTGGATAGACCTCGTAGTGTTAGCACTCTTATTTTTTTTATTTTATAGTTTATCAATTGCTCAAACAAAGAAGAAGATCCCTAGAAGATGTAACCAATTTAAATGATTACAACTTTGAAGACAACCAACTACTATAACTAGTACCCAAAACGAAGTATATGAAGGAGCTTACCAAGCAACACTTGCCCTTTGAGGGCTCCTATACAAAAGCAATGAAAAAATAGATCCTCATCTCATTAGTACTCTCCCCTTTAAGATTAACCTATACAAAAAGAAGGAAAAAGAAGCATGGCCATGGGTGGATTTGATGAAGTCTCACTTAATTCACAAAGAGGGTATGTATATAATGATAAGGTGCTACTATGGTCCCAAAGAAGTCAATAGGGGGATCAAATATCCTCTTTGATTTAACTTTGAAGTCCAACAATAGCTAGCGTCAACCAACCTTAGGGGCTTTGCCCACTCCTTTGCTACTGTGTGATTATATACTATTTTCCTTCCCTTCTAGTCAATCGAGCTCAAGTGCTTTAAGTTAGCCTTATGCTTGATGGGACAATCTTACCAAGCACCCCTAATAGGGAGGTATGGATGTCTCGAGGGAACACCACCATCTCGTAGGGTGTTCACTATCAATCTTATTCCACATGATTGCAAACGTGGCAAAAAATCTTTTCAAATACCTGGAGTGGCTGAACTTTTTGAACAATTTGCCCATCCCAACAACAAAGATTCCCAAGTGGCAGGAAGGATCTTGGAAATTTTCTTGTATCCCCATTCAAGGTATTATGTTTCCTTTGTTGATGATCATAGTAGATGGACCATTCTATACTTTATCAAGAATAAAAGTGAAGTGCTTGAATGCTTCAAGAAGCACCTAGCACATGCAGAAAACCATAGAGGTAGATCATCGAAGAAACTCAGATGTGATGGAGGGTACTTATCCAAAGATTTTGATGAACTCTTGCAAGATAAAGGCATCAAAAGGGAAGTGACTACCAAGTATTCACCTTGATTGAATGGTATTTCATAGAGAAGAAACAAGGCCCTAGTTGGATCATCAAGGATAATGCTTGAAAAGAAGAAATCACCACACTATTTATGGTTAGAAGCAATCTCAACTCTTATATATCTAATGATCAAGATGAGAGAGAAAGAGATTATGAGCTTTGGAAGTCAAGAGGAAAGGCCAAAATGCAAGAATATGGAGAATGTTCCAAACATACTCCTGAATCTACATTTGTTACAAAGCACTCTATTTATTTGGACAAAGACCTAGTTTTAGCATACCCTTCAACATATGAAGAAGCAAAGATTAACCCCAATTGGGAAAAAGCTATGATAGAGGAGATTGAAGCTTTAAAAGACATGGGAGTTGGTTCCAATGCAAACTAATAAGAAGCTAATAGGTTGCAAATGGGTCTAAAGTTTAAAAGAAATTCAGATGGTTCGATTTGCAAGTATAAAGCTAGATTACTTGCTAAAGGATATGCTCAAACTCATGGCATAGAATATGAGATCTTCTCAGCAGTTGCCAAAATGAACACCATCAAGACATTGCTTAGTGTAACCGTTGAAAGAAATTGGAAGGTACTTCAACTTGATATGAAGAATGATTTTCTCAATGGGTTGATCAATGAAGAGGTATATATGTCACAACCTCCAATATTTGAAAACCCTAATTATACATCTTATGTATGCAAACTGAAAAAGGCATTGTATGGATTTATACAAGCTCCCAAATCTTCAAATTTTCGAGTGGTAACCTATCTTCAAGACTAAGGTTTTAGGTTGCAATGGAGACCCTTCTTTATTCATCATGAGACTTCATAATAACTTGGACCATGGATGCACAGCTAATTCCCTCCTTGTGTGGGTCTCAAAGCAAAGGGTGGTTGGTTCATCCTCTTGCTTCCCAAGTGAATATTAGGTATAATAATATTATTTGGCATAATGAATTGAACATGTGATCTGATTGGAACACTTTGCTAGTTAGTTTGACTATGAAAGGATTTTCCTGCCTTTGTTGCCACCCTTGAGAATTTTGGGATGTGCTTGCCTGATTCCTTGGTAGGAACACTAGAAAACCCAAGTATTGTAGTCTAGATCTCCCCATATCAATAACTACGCAATATCTTATTTTGTTTTGGTCCAAATAAGTGACTCTGAAAGAGTGTTCCAGGATGTGCAATTCATAGATAGTGGCAAGGTTGACACTGCTTCCCCTTATGGGTGAAGTGTCTTGCAACAATATATTTGATCCAGCTAGCAGATAGATATCCATCACATCATTATCTTAAGTGATTTTATCTCCTCTTTAAACATTTACTACTACTGGTCTCCCTCTTGGGGTAGTCGTCGCTTCTCTATTATCATTCTCGATTGGACTAGTAGATTCCTCACTTTCTCCTCTTTCATTGATTCTATCTAGATGTTCAGTCACTAAGTAGAATTTTCATTGTATAAGTTTAGAATCACCGTCGCTCCATATACACATTATAATGATCTTGGATCTTAGAATAGTATCACATGCAGATCCTATTTACATTCGGAAGTCCAAGAATAAGGGTGAATATCTATTTTTGAAAGCTCTTAAAGGTCTTGAAATTTTGTTGCTTAGCCCACATTCATATTAACAATAGACATCATGTAGATTATCTCTTAGACATTATGCTTCCATTCTTTGTAAACGCCCATTACATTTCTCACGGACTTTGTTAGTCTTCGAATTGTGTAAAATGCATATTTTTTGGATTCGCCAAAGGAGAACGGACTTCTTTCATGTTTAGCTTAATCAATAAATAACATTCGTGTTCAGCTTAATCACATATTTTAATGATTGGAGACAATTGCAGCCTTCGACAGTGTGCTTGAGGAGAATAGACGTGCATAATACAGGAGTATCACAGCTTGTAATGTAAAGCTTTAAGCTACTATGGAGTACGATACACCTGTTTTAAACACAACTCAATACTCATGCAAATATGGTATAAAAGCTCTGACAGGTCGGAGAACTTCAGCTGAAATTTGAAGGCAGCGTCATGGTGGCCTCGCGCATGATTATGAAATTTTACGGAAATACTTAAGTAAGCGAGAAGGAACTACGTTACGCAGAGACCGGAGACGATTAAAGCAGTTAAATTATATGGGCGCATATACAAGCGGTAGTGAGCCCAATTCTGGTCGATGGATGTGGATCAGATAACAAACAGTACTAACATGTATAACGTACTGCAATTACTGACAGCTATGGCTATGGACAAGATGCGGAATATTACTAACAGATATAACGGACTGCAAATACTCAGAGCTGTGCATGTAGAGAAGATGCTGAACAGTAATAACAAAAGTGATTGACTGTAAAAGCTCAGAGTTCAGCGTCCTTGACGAAGTAGGAAACAGGAAGTTAGCGGAGACTGGCCATGATGATCTTGAACACAATATCTCGGGATTCTTCTCATCCCCATAGATCTCATTGACATTGACAAGTATCCAAATGCCAAAATCCTTAGCCTTGACACCACGGATATCTTTCATGCGCTTGGGAAGACCATGCAGACGATCAGCTCATTGTAGTAGAAGATGTGATCTGCCTTAGGGAATTGGTGCTTCCGTGCCTTCCCTAGTTAGTAGTACCATTCACAGAATTGAGTCTCATCCACACATCCACGCTCTACTGTCTTTCAGTCAAACTTTTTACCACAAATCTCAGCATCTTTGATCAGTTTCCTGTTAGTTTTTGATGTTTAAACATGAAGAACAACTTAGATAAAAATAGAATGAGAAAATAGATGAACTAACTGGGTAGTTGATCACATATGAATTTAGACAAGTTGCTTGTGATAAAGACACCAGAATCGACCTCAATACACCAGAGAACCAATATAAATTTGAGCGTAACATGAAGTTAATGAACAAAGAACTCTGCTTACATAAAACAAGTGGGATTCGGGTCATCCAGGGAGGACCAGTACTCACCCGAAGATCCTCTTTTCTCGGGAATGTATTCATTCCTTATCAGTGTATAGATGGCTGCTGCTTCAATGGGATCTTTCATTCTGGTTGGAGGAGTTGTGTCGCAAAGAAGGAATGTTAGGGTCTGGCTGGAACAGAAGCATGGGGTCCCGCAATTTATTCAGAGATAGTTTTTAGTGAGCCCTGCTTACAATTATGTTCATTGACTATGTGGAACAATCTAAAGATACAAGTAAGCTAACAAAGCTTCTAACTCTTCATGTACCGAATGTCATGAAAGTGATATGATTCGCTGAAATAGTCCATGTCAAGGCTGATTCAAAAATAATTATAGCAGAGATTTGAGAATAAGGCCAGTTGCCTATCATACTTGGATGTATAGAGCAAACTCGAGAAGTTGCTTGTGAAGATTGTTGAAAAAGGGTATTACTCAAAAGGGTCGAGGGGTCTTGCAGTGGTTAAAACCACGAAGTGGCATGGAGGAAGTCCTGGGTTCATCCATTTTAGGCTTGGGATGTCTATCAGGAACTATAAGTAGTGGGCTGCCCATCCCTTCATAGTGGGTACTTTAAGAGCGAACACTGACTAATTAGTCTCATACAAATTCATGGAAGCTGCTTATCATACATACACGGGTGAATATATCAGAGTAACTGCTGTAAACATGAAAATGACTCTATGAAGCTAATGAACAGCAGTCTAGCGAATATGAATCACTAACTAAGCTTATTAACTTTTCATCTGCCGAATGTCCTGGAATTGATATGATATGTTGGAATAAGTGATGCTGAAGCTGAGAAAGATTAGGCTCACCTGGAAGATCCTCTTTTCTCGGGAATCTATTGATTCCTTATCAGTTTATAGATGGCTGCTGCTTCAATGGGATCTTTCATTCTGGTTGGAGGAGTTTCGTCGCGAAGAAGGAATGTTAGGGTCTGGCTGGAACAGAAGCATGGGGTCCCGCAATTTATTCAAAGATAGTTTTTAGTGAGCCCTGCTTACAATTATGTTCATTGACTATGTGGAAGAATCTAAAGATATAAGTAAGCTAACAAAGCTTCTAACTCTTCATGTACCGAATGTCATGAAAGTGATATGATTCGCTGAAATAGTCCACGTCAAGGCTGATTCGAAAATAATTATATCAGAGATTTGAGAATAAGGCTGGTTGCCTATCATACTTGGATGTAAAGAACAAACTCGAGAAGTTGCTTGTGAAGATTGTTGAAAAAGGGTATTACTCAAAAGGGTCGAGGGGTCTTGCAGTGGTTAAAACCACGAAGTGGCATGGAGGAAGTCCTGGGTTCATCCATCCTTAGGCTTGGGATGTCTATCTGGAATTATAAGTAGTGGGCTGCCCATCCCTTCATAGTGGGTACTTTAAGAGCGAACACTGACTAATTAGTCTCATACGAATTCATGGAAGCTGCTTATCATACATACACCGGTGAATATATCAGAGTAACTGCTGTAAACATGAAAATGACTCTATGAAGCTAATGAACAGCAGACTAGCGAATATGAATCACTAACTAAGCTTATTAACTTTTCATCTGCCGAATGTCCTGGAATTGATATGATATGTTGAAATAAGTGATGCTGAAGCTGACAAAGGTTCAAAGGCTCACCGGAAGATCCTCTTTTCTCGGGAATCTATTGATTCCTTATCAGTGTATAGATGGCTGCTGCTTCGATGGGATCTTTCATTCTGGTTGGAGGAGTTGCATCGCGAAGAAGGAATGTTAGGGTCTGGTTGGAACAGAAGCATGGGGTCCCGCAATTTATTTAGAGATAGTTTTTAGTGAGCCCTGCTTACAATTCTGTTCATTGACTATGTGGAACAATCTTAAGATATAAGTAAGCTAACAAAGCTTCTAACTCTTCATGAACCGAATGTCAGTGGTTAAAACCACGAAGTGGCATGGAGGAAGTCCTGGGTTCATCCATCCTTAGGCTTGGGATGTCTATCTGAAACTATGAGTAGTGGGCTGCCCATCCCTTCATGGTGGGTACTTTAAGAGCAAACACTGACTAATTAGTCTCATACAAATTCATGGAAGCTGCTTATCATACATACACCGTTGAATATATCAGAGTAACTGCTGTAAACATGAAAATGACTCTATGAAGCTAATGAACAGCAGTCTAGCGAATATGAATCACTTACTAAGCTTATTAACTTTTCATCTGCCGAATGTCCTGGAATTGATATGATATGTTGGAATAAGTGATGCTGAAGCTGACAAAGGTCCAAAGGCTCACCGGAAGATCCTCTTTACTCGGAAATCTATTCATTCCTTATCAGTGTATAGATGGCTGTTGCTTCAATGGGATCTTTCATTCTGGTTGGAGGAGTTGCGTCGCGAAGGAATGTTAGGGTCTGGCTGGAACAGAAGCATGGGGTCCCGCAATTTATTCAGAGATAGATTTTAGTGAGTCCTGCTTACAATTATGTTCATTGACTATGTGGAACAATCTAAAGATATAAGTAAGCTAACAAAGCTTCTAACTCTTCATGTACCGAATGTCATGAAAGTGATATGATTCGCTGAAATAGTCCATGTCAAGGCTGATTCGAAAATAATTATAGCAGAGATTTGAGAATAAGGCTGGTTGCCTATCATACTTTGATGTTAAGAACAAACTCGAGAAGTTGCTTGTGAAGATTGTTGAAAAAGGGTATTACTCAAAAGGGTCGAGGGGTCTTGCAGTGGTTAAAACCACGAAGTGGCATGGAGGAATTCCTGGGTTCATCCATCCTTAGGCTTGGGATGTCTATCTGGAACTATAAGTAGTGGGCTGCCCATCCCTTCATAGTGGGTACTTTAAGAGCGATCACTGACTAATTAGTCTCATACGAATTCATGGAAGCTGCTTATCATACATACACCAGTGAATATATCAGAGTAACTGCTGTAAACATGAAAATGACTCTATGAAGCTAATGAACAGCAGTCTAGTGAATATGAATCACTAACTAAGCTTATTAACTTTTCATCTGCCGAATGTCCTGGAATTGATATGATATGTTGGAATAAGTGATGCTGAAGCTGACATAGGTTCAAAGGCTCACCGGAAGATCCTCTTTTCTAGGGAATCTATTGATTCCTTATCAGTGTATAGATGGCTGTTGCTTTAATGGGATCTTTCATTCTGGTTGGAGGAGTTGCGTCGCGAAGAAGGAATGTTAGGGTCTGGCTGGAACAGAAGCATGGGGTCCCGCAATTTATTCAGAGATAGTTTTTAGTGAGTCCTGCTTACAATTATGTACATTGACTGTGGAACAATCTAAAGATATAAGTAAGCTAACAAAGCTTCTAACTCTTCATGTACCGAATGTCATGAAATTGATATAATTCGCTGAAATAGTCCATGTCAAGGCTGATTCGAAAATAATTATAGCAGAGATTTGAGAATAAGGCTGGTTGCCTATTATACTTGGATGTAAAGAACAAACTCGAGAAGTTGCTTGTGAAGATTGTTGAAAAAGTGTATTACTCAAAAGGATCGAGGAGTCTTGCAGTGGTTGAAACCACGAGGTGGCATGGAGGAAGTCCTGGGTTCATCCATCCTCAGGCTTGGGATGTCTATCTGGAATTATAAGTAGTGGGCTGCCCATCCCTTCATAGTGGGTACTTTAAGAGCGAGCACTGACTAATTAGTCTCATACAAATTCATGGAAGCTGCTTATCATACATACACCGGTGAATATTTCAGAGTAACTGCTGTAAACATGAAAATTTGACTCTATGAAGCTAATGAACAGCAGTCTAACGAATATGAATCATTAACTAAGTTTATTAACTTTTCATCTGCCGAATGTCCTGGAATTGATATGATATGTTGGAATAAGTGATGCTGAAGCTGACAAAGGTTCAAAGGCTGAATCTATGACAGAGCGGAAGTAGGCTGTGTGCAGCTGTATAATAGAGATTGGAATGTAAGTAACTGAAACGGATGGTCATGGCTGAGTTAGAGGATAAAAAGATATGAACACGTAGCAGATGCTCAAGAACATATAGCAGAGAGGCTTGCAGCTTATCCTACCTGGTGATAACAAACATTGAAACCAAACTGAACATTTGGCTGGCTGCTCCCTGTATGTGCGTGTAAAAAATCCTAAAAGCTGATGGTGAAGGTTGAATACCAGACATGACTCCTTGAAGAATTGGGAAGCTGTAGGAAAAGCTGCCCCATGTCACTGGCTCTAACAAATATCTAAAAGTGGGCTAAATGTGGCTCACGTGGATGTGCTAAAGAATTAATTGATTTGGTGCCCATGGAGTGGTCTTTACACATGGAACTTCGTAAATAAAAATTCATAGGGGAAAGTATGTCCACATAAAAGGGGTGACAAACTTAAAAAGTTTCCAATACTTTTACAGTCATACAGCTTGCGAAATTGATAACCATTGGTGTCGGATGGGGAGAAAATTAGAGTTCTTTCAATAGTATTGCTGCATAAAAGATCTACAAATGGAGGGCAAAGCAAATATAAAAATGATTGGAATAGTCTGTATACCAAGAAGATGTCTTGGTAAATAGCTTGTTGCACAAAGTCTTAGTCCAGGATATACCACTAAGTTGCCATATAATGTAAGAGGAAGAGATCTAATGCAGGAGACGTATGAGTGTGTGTGTGGTAAGGAGAGAGTGTGTGTGTGTGTGTGTGTGTGGAAGAAATTGTAGGGAATGCATGTGTGGGAAAGGGTAGGAAGTGCGGGGTGAGTGTGTGTATATGATAGGAAGTGTGGGGATGGGAAGTGTGGGTGTGAGGGAATATTACAAGGGAGAATAATCAAAAGGGCATCCTAGGTTATTTATGATATGAAGTAAGTGAATGAAAAGAGCGAAGAGCATGTACGTTAAATGAATGGCAAAATGGAAGCTTACATTTTTCTAAGATTTCCATGGTGCAACAGTGGGAGAAAGCTTCCCTTTTGTAGGAGATACTTTTCGAAAAAAGACAGTTTTGCAAGAGTAGTAGGAAGAGATCTAGAAGTTACAACAATAGGTCAACGATATGGCCAAAGCCCAAAAGTTCTTCTACAAGAAACTGGTTGCGGAGTACAACCAGGCCAAGACTATTGAAGCAATGTGGAAGTCTAGGATCAAAGAGGGCAACATTGAAATGGAGCCTAAAGATTTTCAAGATTCTAAGGATGAAAGCTATGGCAAATAAAAAAGTTTAGGCAAAATCTATCTTAGACTGGAAAGAATTTTGCACCCCTCTGACTAGTCATAGTAGAAACCTACTTATTTTGTATGTATTTTCTCTTGGCTTCAAGTCCATCGTGCATGCCAATGTTATGAGGTCATCTGATGAGAGTATTATGTAATTACGACATTCTTTTATTCTAAATATGAGGAGTTCATGTAAACTAATAAGGTGGGACATGAAGAGTTAAAAGTGCCACATTCAGTTCTCCTCATTGGCCATCTATCTGAAAATGTTTGCTAACAAGGTTAACTTTTGCATCATCATTGCTATGTACAAATGGTAGTTATAGTCATACAGATTTGACATAGATAGGCCAATCTGAATTCAAGCATACTGATTCATGCACTTTTCCTTCTTATTACTAAATGAAAAGAAAATAGATAACATACCTTTGCACACTGGGTCCTGAACCCACATCAGCTTTACTGCTTACACACTGAAATTCCAGAGAAATTGCTGTGTGATGAGTATCATAAAAGATCCTGTATACAAAAGACTTAAGTTAGAGAGGATGCATTTTTCACACAAAAACGAACTGGAATCACTACAAATGTAACTTACAGTAACTCATATATACATGCTGTCATCCTTGATATTGTAATTTCTCACTCTTGGCTTATTAAGTTCTTGCTTTCTCACCAGATGTCTGAGGTTGGAGTGTTGACTAATGGTACCCTTTAACGTTCAGCAAAGAAGCATACATTTGGTTCATGCCAATATGACAGCATTATGGGTTAATAAACAGAATGTAAATCTTCTGTATTAATAGACAACTCTGAGAGATAAAAACTGAATTTCTGAACAGTTTTCATGTCTTGAAACAGAAATTATCAGCTCAATAGCGCATCCAATGACACAAAGGGACCTATGTGTTTCACTGTATACATTAAGCCATAGAAATCACTGGAAAAAAAGGTACATATACGACTGAGACAAAGAAAGAATTGAACATAAATGGTCTTTAAATAAGATACCCATCTTAAAGAAGAATTCCTTATGTCTCAAGCCACACAAATGGTCCATAGTTATACTTTCTCGTTACATGTAAAAAGCTAGCATAAAAACATTCCTTGAAATTTGAGAGTGCAAACAAAATTTCCGTTCATCAACAAAGATAGCTGATAATCATTGAGTACTTTTGTAAAGGAACACTAAGCCTGCAAGGGAAAAGATACATAAAAAAGAGGCTTCCATGTGGTCTAGTGGACCTACAAGAGTCTTTGCTCTGGTCCACTTTTTACCAGCCTTTCAATTTTTTTATACTACGAGTTCTACTTGGATTATGGTCTAGTAGACCAGGGTCCACTTGGCCAGTTGACCATGATCCGGCTAGTGGACCATGGTTCAGTGCTTAGACGAGGTGACCAAAATTATAAGATGAGTAGAGTAGTCTAGTGCTCAACAGCATGCCTACTCTCTAGACCACACATGTAGATACCCATTCCTCACCACTAGGCTCACAAAAAGCCAAGATATCTTGTAAACCATTTATTGAAGCTTAGGCTTTATAAAGAACTTTGCACCCAATGGGTAGAGTTAGTTCGGAGAAGCCAAGCTATTCAAAATAGCAAAAGTGAAGTCTGTCATAGGAGTGGAAAAGGATTGCCAATGTACTTGGAGAAGCATCACAGAGAAGCACTTTGGCACTTTGTTTCTCACCTTGTTTTACACTTCCATAACAAGAGATATTTTTGCCCGTTATGAATTTCTGCATAGCACCAATTAAAATTAGGCGAAATGGAAAATCTACATATCTGTCCTTCTTTACCTCTCTTTCTTGTTATTCCCTCTCCCCTGATTGTCTTGTTGGCTATAACTCAAGTCTTTCTTATTGATGTTGACATATTCTTTGGCATATTCTGTTGAAGTTTGTGAAGAATCTAGATATTATGAATAGCTACATCATTTTCCATCCACCATAACTTTTGTGCATGCTCCACCAAGCTGAACACCCACTCCAAGAGCATAATTTTTTCTTACAAAAACTCTTTTGGCAAACTTGCTCGGACTAGAAGCTCTGGTGGTAAGCAAAATCCTTATGGACTTGATTTGAATAATTTTAGATTGTCCATATTGGACCATCATATTAGTCGATTGTCTCTAGTTTTGTTGAATAATTTCGAGTCTATCACCTTAGACCAAATTGGTCATGTGCCCTACCATGCTATAGATGGGTAATGATGCGGCTTGCCATAGTAGATGCAAAGAAGTCAAGAATAGTGGGGTATGAGCTTTATGGCCTTGGAATTGGGGGCTTGTCTGAGATCTGGTATAGGATATGTGCATAGCTATGCACAGTGCTCGGGTCTCGAATGGATGTTTGTTGTCTCCTCTCTCTCAGATATCACCACGCCACTACACTGTCCATACTCATGAGCAAGTGGTAGATATCCCAATAGTGTCTCTCCTCTCATTCCTGTCGCTTACAGCGAGTAAGGCATTGCATGGGGCATTATGCCTCTCTGTGTGTAATATCCCCTCTGTGCTCTAAGATCAGTCGATCCTTCCTTAGCTCCCCATAGTATGTATCATACCGACGGTTTTGAGGCATGGATCCCATGCACGGAGGGTGTGTATGTATGCGGTGTGGAAAGCAGTGTAGAGCTGAGTCATGTAGAATGGTGGTGATATATGACGTGGGTGTGTATAGGGGTGAGAGTGGATGGAGGGAGAGTAGGCAAGTGTGTAAGTGGTGTGCATAAACATGTGAGAGCTCGTGAAAAATCAGCTCGCTTTGAACTAGCATGAAGGATGTCTCAAAGTCCAAAGAGAAGTATCTTATTCAACATTGCTGATTGAGCATGCTCAGTGCCAAGCTCATTTCTTCTTCCCTCATTCTAACTCTCTCTCTCTCCCTACCATTACATTACGTACAAAGAGATGAGAATCATAGTAGATTTGTTATTATGCCTGAAGTTGAAGGAATATTAGCAATAAAATGATGTTTTCCTTTTCTCAACATAGTTCGTGGTGTCATTAGTTGGCTTTACTAAATTCTCAATGGCTTCCAAGTCTCTATAACGTTCAAAGATGGCAAGGCGCACAATGCAAGGGCAAAGGAGAAAAGTGGAAGCAATAAAGGTCTCTTAAAGACAAAGTGAAGTTGAAACTGAGAGCATTAAATGGCTTTAGCCTTAGTGTTTGTTTTTGCAGAGCTTATTTTCATCCACCGTTGAACAAAGTTTAATCATCAAGCAAATAGAGAATTCGCCTTCCCACAGTAAAATTATTTTAACTCAAAATAATGACCATATATATAACAAATTCTTCAACACACTCAGATTACAACCTTATGGAAACATTCTTTCTCTACGCAATTGGAATGGTATTTCTTTTAAAATTATAACAACTTCACCCTCAATATATGTTGAACGCTATATGGCCATAGACTTGCTTACACTGAAATTTAGCATGTTTGAATAAACTAAAGATCATCAAATACTTTGAGCGCATATGTATCGGTCCTTATGTTTAAAAGAAAAAGAATTCAGCAATTAAATTGATGTGGTCCCTCGCTGATGAACATCTGCAATCATCACTTTGCTCATAATTCCCAGCACTGTGCCTTTTGATGTTCACCAGAAAACTCTCATGCCATCCTTTTTCCGATCCTTGAGGTGCTAGAGTCATCTGAAGTTAATGCTAACATCCTCCTTCTCCTTTCACTCATCAGTCTCTTTTCTTCAGATATTGCGCTTCCACACGATTTCTTCCTTAAGCTCTTAATCTTCCTTCTATTCCCATGTTTGTACAATATCGATTTTGATCCCTCTTTCTAATAGTTGCAGCTGTGTATCTTTCTCCTAATGAGCTTCTGCATGCGGAAAGAAAATAGACAAGAGCTGATTGGACATGGAAGCGATACATATGATGGACTTTCAAGTAACTCCTCCTCTCCACCAATAGCGTACTTCCCCTTTTTTCTATCGTGGAGACTCCTCCAAAATGACCTCCTCTCGTCTGTTCTTTGCGTGTGGTCCTCCCTCTAGTCGTCACTTCAACTTCTCCGGTTCTCGAACAATCTCCCTATCTTCTGCACAGCCCGTCCTCCAACGGAAGGGAACTCTTTTCGAAATCGGAACCCCCCTTATGGTATGCGCAAAACCCAAAAAATACAAGGCCTCCCGGAGCCCGTCCCATTCTTCCACAGTTATCCCCCCTTATGCTTCCTCCTCCACACATCTCCCACTGACAAGAAAACGGCCTCCCTTTTTTACAATAGACGTAGACCCCCTTTTGGAGCTTTCCCTGAGCCACAAAACGGTGCCACTCCGCTACCTCTGACAAGGGGGCTCAGCCCGCTACAGCATGCCTACAAAAAACGGGAAAGAGAATGGGATTTTGTTGGTTGCTCATTGGAATAAGAAAGCTTTATTTCGAAAGATTTGACAACCCTTTTGGATATTCGAAACTACGACTCCTCTTGTACTGCTAATGAGTCTCAGAAATGACTCCTGTGCCCGTGTAAGGCAAACACATGTTTGTAGTTTATCAACACCGACAAACATCTCTTCCTTGCAAAACTCCTACAATCAATCACTTATTCTGCAAAATGGAAGCCTGTTAGTGCACAAAAAACAATAATCTATCAAGTTAACAAGAGTACGAAACCAGAGCCTTCTTAAAAGTATTACTCCATCTATGAAAAGGAGCTGTATGCAATTGTATATGCTTTGAAAAGGTAGTGTCATTATTTTCATGGTTCCAAAGTTAAAATAATGTTTGTTGAAGAGAGTATTAAGTGAATCTCCAATCGAATAAGCCTAAAAAATCATAAGGATCGATGGGCATGGATTCTTCATGAGTTTGACTATGAGCTTAGATATAGGAAGGAAAAGTTAAATTTGGTGATTGACCCACTTAGCTGCATGCCTATGCTCAATGGATTGAGTTTTACTAGAATATTTATTGAGCTACTTGAGTACATTAGAGAGAAATATCGGCTTGATCCCATATATTCGGAGATATGGGAGGCCATTGAGAAAGGGAATCCAAATATAGAAGTTTCCAATGAAGATGGAGTATCCACGAGTAGTAAAAAAGGATTCAAGTGAAAGAGTTATAGTATCTCTGATGGATATCTCTTATATAAAGGAAAGGTGTGTATCCCTAGTGATTTAGCGATGAGACATGTTCTTTATGAGTGTCATGAGACACCTAGTGTGGGATACCCAAGAGCTCACAAGACATATGATCTTGTTGAGAGGAAGTTTTATTGGCATGGACTTCATAAGGACATCCCAGAGAATATGCTTAAGTGCATGAAATGCAATGCCAATAAAGCTCAGAAATTGAGGACTTTGTTCATATATTTCAAGAGTGATGTGTGCAAATACACTTAGGATCATCGGGGCTTTTTTTCCCTTGGCTTGTACATACGCATATAACCCTAACGTGTCACTTATCTTTGTACATTCACGTGGTAATACATTCAGTATTGTGTTCTTCTCCAAGCTTCTTCTTCTTCCTTATGTTGTTTATGTGTTTCTGCAAATCTTGAACTCAAACAATCGATATCACAAAAGATAAGCAATTCATCTAAAACATCACCAATACCCATCTCTTTACAATCTCATAATAAAAAAGAAAAAACTGATGAGCATACTCAACGCATTTCGAAGTTTAAAGCCGCTTCACTTTGTGTCGTTGAAATCTTGGTCTGATCTCGTTTCAGTATCCGAACGCACTATCACAGTAACTATGCAAGCAATTTTGTCCTTCCCACTCCACCTACTTCAGAGAAACTTCATTGGGATGGAAGAAATGCTCAGGCACATGCATTGATAGCTTTGTTTGTCAAACGTGCCATTATCCCTCACATTCCCTCCTCCAAAACAACAAAGGATGCTTCAGATACGCTTACAATTTTATACCAAGAAAGAAATGAGGCTCATGTTGGTTACCTCCAAGAAGAGTTAAGAGTGAGCATATGAATGAAGGAGATTCTATGGAGAGTTTTTGACAAAGATCAGAGACCTTCAATTCATTTTCATTTCTACTAATAAAGACTTGCTAGGTCGTTCACTTCTGTAGACTGTTCTTAACGATCTTCAAGATTCATATTAAAGTTTTGCTTCTACTCTTTAATAGATGATGAAAGGAAATCTAAATGACTTCACATTTGAGGAGTTAGTCTCTCTTTTTATTGCAAGAAGATGAGTCGAGGAAGAATAGATAATTTATGTGTGTTGAAGATCAAGCTTTTTTAGCTAGTCAGAAGGGCAAAAGGCAGATGGAGCTCATCTCCTAGTAAGCACAAATATGCAACTGCTAGATAGTTGAGGAAGGAAGACAAAAATAATAAAGCAAAAACACTTTTGCAAATACTATAGGGCAAATCATCATGTCACAAATACTTTCCCTAAACTAGCCATAAATGCAACAAAAAAGAAATAGGCATGAATGGTTGTTGCAGAGGCCTCTACAACTAGTACATAGTCTACTAATCTTCTTCAGAATGAAGAATTGGAATTTACAACGGTTTGCAGCTATGACTCATCTTCTCATGAGAAGAGTATATCTGCAGTAGACTCAAATTTTTGATACTTTGATAGTGGGAAAACCAAAGATTTTTCCTCGTAACACAATTTCTTCAGTTCACTAGAATTTTTCCCTACAGGGAGTACTGTGACATGTGCTAAAAACTATTCTTATCTTGTAATGGAATATGGTAAGATCATTTTGGCAACTAGGTAGGGCAATTCTTTCAATGTAAGATGCTTTATATGTGCCTAGAATCAATAAAAATCTATTATCAGTATTAGCATTGGCCAAGATTGGCTTGATTGTCAAATTTGTTATGATAGATGTACAGTTCATCATCTCTCAAATGATGATGTCATTATTGCTTCTAGCATTCTACGCCTTGAGATGTATAAAATGATAGACTATGCAAAATTTATGAATGATTTAGCATGTGAAGCTCAAGATTCTCAGACTAACAACGCAAGAGATTAGATGATAAAGTAGTGAAATGTATTTTTGTTGGGTATAGTTGTGAAAGCAAAGGCTATCCTATGTATCGTCCAAAGATTAAACATATTTTGGTTAGCCGTGATGTTGTTTTCTCTCGAAGATTCAATTTAGCCATCACTTTCATGTACCAAGAAGACATCTATTAGCTCAAAGGATGTGTATGACACTTTGCTTCCTTTTTTTACAGGTGGAAATCAAGTGTTGGTCCAAATGAGGTAATTTTTCAGCCTTTGCAAGCTCCACATGATGATGCATATTGTTCCATTTCTGATGTAGATTTACATGATGCAATTGTTGATAAGAGGACCAACATCAAAGAAGCTACAATTATGCCTAAATGGTTTGTGGAGACTTTGAGAGAGAAAAAACCGTGAGAAAGAGCAAATTAGATGCACCTTTGTCATATCGTATGCTCTCATAGTGCTTCCTTTGCATATGTTTGATATGCAATGGCTGTTTATAATCTTTGTGATGAGTCTGCTTCCTTTCTTTTAATGAAACACGAAACTCAGAAGATTAGATGGTTTCTATGCCATCGAAATATAATGTTATTACGAAGAATGATACTTGATTTTTATGTGATTTACCTCTAGGCAAAAAAACCATTGGCATTAAGTGGGTATACAAGGTAAAATATAAACCTGGCACAACACTTGACACATATAAGGCTAGGCTAGTTTCCAAAGGTTATGCTCAAGAGAGAGGCATTGATTTTAATGAGACCATTGCTCCCACATGTCGAATGACCACCACTCGTAGCATTTGTGCACGTGGAACTCATCATGGTTGGAATGTATATCAGCTTATTGAAATGTACATCAGTTTGACATTAAAACTACATTTTTGGATGGTGACTTACACGAAGAAGTGTATGTATTTCAGTCTCGTGGTTGTGTATGCACGTTGAAAAAGACATATGGTTTGAAGCAAGCACCACATCCTTGGTACGAAAAGATACATCCCTACTTTGATTGCACATGGCTTTGAGAACATTCCAACAAACAAAACCTTATATGTTATGCATGCAAACGATGTACTTTTGATCATTGTTGTATATGTTCAGGTCATGATGCTCACTTGTCCTAATGAGAAGCATATTGTTGATGATTTGAATGCCTCTTTTGAGATGTCAGGTTTGGGGCATTCGTATCATTATTTGGGCATTTAATTAATGCAAGTTGATGGAGGAATAGCTTTGTGTCAGAGAAAATATATTGACTTATTATTGCAGTGTTTTGGCCTTCAAGATTGCAAGCTTATTGCCACTTCCATGGAAACAAGTTTGTGGTTGAGTCTTCATGATGTTGGAGATGCATTTGATGTTCTTCTCCATCAATAGGCTATCGAATGCTTGATTTACTTATGCATAATGCGGCCTTCAGTTTGTTGTCTCTCATATGAGTAGGTTTATGCGTTGCCGAAGTGTTAAGCATTAGCACATGGTTAAGAGTATCTTTTGCTACTTGAATGCTACCTGGCGACTTGGATTGTTTCATCACAAGGGGGGGTCATTATCACTTGCTTTACATGCTTTTCTGACTCTAAATCGACTGGCAGCTATGACACTCATGTGTCCACTAATGGTTTTTGCTTCATGCGTGGTAGTTTATGCATATCTTGGTTGAGCAAGAAGAAGCCTACTCAGGTCACCCTATAGTTCTGAGGCTGAGTTTACCATCACAATCTTCACTAATAGTCAACGCTCATTGGGAGTTGCGAGGAACTTTGTGCTCCATGCTCGCACAAAGCACTAAGGTGCTCTATCATTATATCAAGGAGAGGTTCTTTTGTGGAGAGAGAGTTTTGCTTAATGTGCCCACACAAGATAATGTTGAAGACCTTCTCACAAAGGCTCTGCCTAGGGAGAACTTTGAAGCTTTGTGTAAAGCATTCGGCTTACTTATTTTTGTGGATTGATCTCTTTCCACATGGCTTGGCACTTCCTTATATGTGAGTGCAAGCTCCTTGTTCACGGCATCACTTTGAGGAGGTATTTGTTGATTTATTTCGGTAGTGATGTGTGTGAACACAATTAGGACCTCCGAGATACTTTTTTTCTTATTTAGGAGGTTTCTTTTCCCCACTTGTATATATAGGCCTATAACCCTAATGGGTCACTTATCTTTACACATTCACTTGGTAATACATTCAATATTGTGTCCTTTTCTATACTTCTTCTTCCTTGTGCCTCGAACTCCAACATATTTGTCTTCTCCATCCATTGGATATTCCCAATGGAATAGGAGACTATCTCCATGGAATTTATTATAGGATTATCTAAGACACACAGAAGGCAGGATTTGGTCCTTGTAATTGTGGATAGGCTAATCAAGATGACTAGGTTTATTCAAGCACGTAGTATAGACAAGAAACCAAAATTAGTTAGATTGTTTGTTTAGAAACTATATCGGGTGTACAAGCTTCCTTTGGACATTATTCCCACACTTAGTACAGAGAAAACACCAATTAGTTAGATTGTTTGTTTAGAACCTATATCAAGTATAGAGGCTTCCTTTGGACATAGTTTCATATAAGGCCTATTCAAGAAATTTGGGAATTATTCAAGTCCCATTTATATTACTTACTATGTTAACTTCTTAAGTTTTAGCCCAACCTTGATACCCCATTTACAATAGAATCATCCTTTATAATAAATTGTCAATTTAATATACTCCAATCAAGAGATAATAACATGTTCTTGTATGTGAATGAGTCAAAAAGTAAAACATTTGAACACAAAGAATTGTCTCAAAATCCTGTGTAATTCCCATTTTTCCTGAATAGGCTTTATATCAAGATAGGAATTTTATTAGCAATTTCTGGAATGCAATCTTGAGAAAGTTGGACACTAAACGTAGCATCAATATGGTTGAGCATCCATAGATGAATGGTTAGACAAAAAGAATTAAACAAATCCTTGAGGATATGTAACGAGCACATCTGAATTAACGAACAACTAATTGGGAAGAATGCTTAGCTATAGTAGACTTTCCATATAATAGTGCCAAGAACTCTTTCACTCAGCATAGTTTATTTATTCTTATGTATGAGTTTCAGCCAAGAGCTTCTTATGCACAAGGATTGCAGCATAAGAAAGTTCAAGTTGCAAAGGATTCCTTGAAAGAGATAACCATATGCTTAGGCTTGCTAAGGATAGTATTAGGAGAGCTAAGAATAGAGCTAATGCCTATGCTAAATCTCAAGGGAGAGAAATCAACTTTGAAGTAAGAGTGGATGTCTATCTTAAAGTTCCCTCTAGGTTTAAAACCATGAAGATAGGATCGTGGCCAAAATTGTCTCCTGGATGTTGTGGACCATTCAAAATACTAAAGAGAATATGAAAGATAGCGTACCTACTTGAACTCCTACAAGATAGCCACATCCATTCAATTTTTCATGTGAGTTGTTTTAAGAGAAGGTTGGATGAAAGAAATGGATGAGGAGTCTCCTATATAAGGAGTGCTTAATAAAGTAGAGATATAGTTCAACAGATAGTGCTACATGGGAGGAGGTTAACACTTTTCAAAGAGGTTCCCCACCTTTGCTTTGCCTTCCCAAGAGCTTTCTTAATGAGGAGAATACTGGGAAACACCACAGAGAGATGATCATGTGCAAAGAGTACATAAGGTTCAATGGGAGCAGCTAGGTTCTTTCTCTTTCTCATATATGCCTTCGAATACCATTTTTGAGGATAAAAATTGGACAAGAAAGGAAATGTCATATGGCAAGGAGGAGAACATCCTCTTACCTAAAGGGTTCACACATTAGTGCCAAGTGGCACTCATGTGGTCATCCACATGGAGAAGGAGACAAGGATTGAGTTTATACCATGTGGCATGGAGGAAAAGAAGTTGCATCTCACACAAGTTTGTTCAATCTTTATTTTCATGTTCGCCCACTTTGAAATCTGTAGAATTCATGGCAAAAGGAAGTTCATCGAGGACCAACCGGGCTTTTTAGTGTTTCATTCTATACAATAGGAGGCACCCCGTTTCATCCATGATGAGACATTCATCCATAATATGGTGCTCAAGAAGAAAAGGGAAAAAAAGGGACCCATGTTGGTCGACCTCAAGTGAGCCCTATGTAGGACTTCTTTTTTTTTTTTAACTTTATCTCCTCATGATTATGAGGCCACAGAGAGGAAACAATCTATTTGAAGGCATTTAGAGACATATCCATAACGGAAGACATATCAACAGACCAATCAAAGATAAATGATTTGAGGCCATTGACCAACTCGGCCATGATATTAGCCCATTGGGCTAAGTGGTCCACACATCTTGGTGGATGGGGCATCCATATGGTAACTCTCGATTTTGGACAAAGGATGACTCGACATGTAAGGCAGTTCAAGGCGCCTCACAAGGAAAATGGGCCATCGTGGCCATCGTTATTGGATCCACCTGTTCATGGTGCCTTATCTAGAGCTCTACAAGACCACTCCCCAACTACTTTTGCTACCTGGAGGAGTTTACCCTCATTGCTTTGACATGGGCAGAAATCACACCTAGGGATGTCTTTGACAACATTGTTAGATGTATGCATCTCTCCAAGGGCCTATATAAGTATTCCTTGGGCTTCCACTTGGGGAGCAGGCTGGGATGCTACATGCTTCGTGACATACGTACTTCCGCAGGCTTATGCTTCTGGCATACACTAAGCTTACCTGCTATGAGTTTGCATGAAGAAAACGAGGCTCTGCACATCCTTGCCTACAACTGCAAGATTGGATTGAAGGAAGCTTGTTCTCAAGGGGTAGCAACCTGCAAGTGTGGGCTTCAGAGATAGCCCAAGTGGAAGCAAAGACCCCTTGCCTACCTTTGTAAAAGCTGTTGTTTATCTCCAAGCTCCTCCCTCATAGTTGGTGACTGAGCTGATTGCTTGCATTTCAAGTTGCCAGGGGTGAAAGCCCTCCAGAGGAGGCCGGGGTGAAGGCCCTCCTGAGCGGCAACTGGACTGGACTAATTGAGTGATCTAAGTGGCTAATTCAGTCGACTGTGTTGGACTGGACCATAGTCCAGCCAATTAACTGGACTGCCCAACTTTGGTCTACTGGACAATGGTCGACCTGTCTCATGGTCATAGTGCCCAGAAACGGTTCAGCCGTTTCTGGGAAACGGACTGGCCCAGAAACGTCGTTTCTGGGCCCAATTTTTCCAGATTTTTTTTTTAAGCTTCTTTTTCACAACAGTTGTAATTGAAGATCAAAGAATTGACATCATCCATAGAGCATATACAAAGTAATCAATGACTATTCCCCTTAAGAAGATTGATTTCCTATATATGTCCTCTTGAAGCTTTCTCTTGGACATGAAAACATACACTATCAATGCTTATATAGAAAACAATAGAATTAAGCATGCAATCTAATTCAAGGGATCACTTAGGATTGATTATACTTAGACCATTTTGCATCAATTTGGGGACCATGGAAGTAAAATCATCTTTTAGGACCAGGTTAGAAAGGGATTCTTGGACTATGTCCCAATCAAACCCATTGTATGTTTTATCTAGGTCAACTTTATCGAATGCAGGTCTTCTGTGAAGTCTCTGAACTGTCTCATACATCCAATGATTATTTCCTGAATGGACCCTCAATTAATATTCCTTTGTGGTACTTTTTGATAGACTTATGTATCTAGTTTGGGAGAGAGCTTTAACATAGATCTCATATGAAGAATGGTGATCGTTTTATGATTTTCTATTTTCTATCTTTTTTTTTACCGACTAGTCTTAAAATCTCTTCAATATATGCACTTAGGAAGATCACCAAATCTAAACGCATGGTGCGATCTAAAGGAAGCACAAGAGAAAATTTGAAGGCCATGAAAACTTCACTTTTTGACAAACCAATTCTTGGATTTTTCCATTTTCTAAAGAACCAATCATTTGTTTAATTTTCATATGCAAGATGGATGCATCTAAACCGTTATCCACGTTAGGAGGGAGAGCTTTTTCCTTGATTAAGGAAATGTGGGCCATATACTCTTATCTTTGATCCAAAATGATAATCTTATACAAGAAGATATCTCTAAAGTGGGCAATGTTGAATCCTTGTTTTCTTTACTCGAATCCTTGTTTAATTGATAATGTGCATAGTTGAACTTATGCCATAGATGACAGTTGAACTTGTAAAATGTAAGTTTCTGAATCATCAATGTAGTAAATTAATAATGTATGAAATTTGAATGTTCAATGCATGTATGTATGAGTGTATGAGCATTGAGTGTGTGCAGTGTGTGTGTGTGTGTGTATATATATATATATATATATATATATATATATATATATATATATATATATATATATATATATATATATATATATATATATATATATATATATATATATATATATATATATATATATATATATATTTTTTTTTTTTTTTTTTTTTTTTTTTTCCCTATTTTTATCGTCCCCCCGTTTCCCATTCCTTCCGTTTCCAAAATTTTGGAAACTCTGAAACTGCGTTTCCGACCTGTCTGAACTGACCGTTTCCAACCCTGATGGGCACTATGCTCATGGTCGAGCAAGGAGAATGCACACTCTTTGTGATGCATGCGAGAGGCTCCTATACGTAATTCTATTTCACTGTGATCCCTTCCTATGTAATATGGAAGTCTGTTAAACTTGAATTGGCATCGTAATAGGCGAAGGATTTTTTATTCAAGGAACTGAGCTTCTTCTCGTACTTGAATATTGTAGTAACTGCAAGGTTTTTACACCATTTTGCCTGCAGTTCATCTAAGGGATCATGTATTTCAGATATTGGGGATTCACATTCCATGAACCATGTCTAGATACCATTTCCTTTTGTATCCGTATTTAGATCCACATACATATGAATGGGAGCTTTCTTTCCACATCAATTACCCCTTGCTTTGAATTTTATAGTAATGCTTTACTAAGAACGCTGAATGACAGCTGCCAATTTTTGAGTGGGCATTTTACTTTGCCATTGAATGAAAACAGTCCATTTGTGAGAGTATTCTTAATGAAGGTATCCAAAGAAAGTGAATGTCAAAAATCTTAAGATGCAATGTTTTGTATTTAGAAAAGAGAGAGAAAAATTGAGCTAACGAAAATTTTAATTCCAACACGGCCAAGTCTACTGATTTCAAAAATGAATGAATGATGTTCATAAAGAAACAAGAAAGTGTATTCAAAGATTGTGTAATGCATTGATTTGATCCAATATGTGAGGTACTTTCTTACTCTCAAGGTCAAATGTGAGTAGACAAATATGAAAAACCATATATTGACATCTATATATGCAGTAGAAGCCAAAGATAATTATGGAACCTTATGAGCGATGAAGTCACTTCCACTTTCTCTTTCATGGTACCTCGCTGCACTCCCTTCCACATGAAGCTTATTACTTGATGCAACAACGTTTTGCTGTTGGACTGGATGCTTTTGCAGGCTAGAACATGTTGCATTTCCGCATTCTTTTTGATCACTTGAATTACAGCCTTTAGCCCACGTAGAAGAGCATGGCTTTTATGAGGCATAATCAAGGAGGATGAAAATAAGTCAGTTAGAAGTAAAACAAGAAACATTGTTCAGACTCCCCACATTGTTTTAAACTGTAAACGGTGACTTTTTACACCCAAAAACTAAATCAATGCATATGAGAGAAAGAATTAAAAATGAAACAAGAAATATATAGCAAAATTGGCCTATGAGACTAAAACATTTATTAACCATAAGGGGTATCAAGCCCTGCCATGAACAGAACAAAATACAAAGCAAGTGCAAAATGAAACGTAGAATTATTTATACCTAGTAGAGCCTGAAAGTCTTCTAAACCAAAGCATGATTTAACTTTTCAATAGATCTTCTGTTTTGGACTAAGCGCAAAGAGTCAAACCAAAATGGAAATAGAGGAACTGAACTAGCACCGGCTGATGGAGGAAACGCAAATAAGACCTAGGTTGACCATGGATGAATAATCCTGACATTTATGCTACAATTATCACAAGAACTACATCCAAAGAAGTTGGGGAATGGTGTTAATTTTATTAGACTGGATATCAACTTCGTAATGCTCCCAAAATGTGAGTTCAGTTAGTCATCATCAGTACGTTCTGTGGAGATTTGACACATATTGCATCACTTTCTTTAGAAAACGAAAAGAGAGGAGGGGAGGAGGTATATTTCAGAAAATAAATTTAGTACAATGAATTTTCTTGAAAAAAAAGAGAAAGGTCACATACAAAGTAGTTGGGGGAACGGTGTTAGTTTTATTAGACTGGATATAAACTTCGTAATGCTCCCAAAATGTGAGTTCAATTAGTCATCATTTCTACGTTCTGTTGAAATTTTACTCATATTGCATCATTTTCTTTAGAAAAAGAAAAGAGAAGAGAGGAGCGGAGGACATATATTTCAGAAAATAAATTTAGTGCAATGAATTTTCCTTTAAAAAAAAAAGACAAAGACCACATACAAAGAAGTTGGGGTAATGGTGTTAGTTTTATTAGACTGGCTATCAACTTCGTAATGCTCCCAAAGTGTGAGTTCAGTTAGTCATCATCTGTACATTCTGTTGAAATTTGACTCATGTTGCATCACTTTCATTAGAAAAAGAAAAGAGAGGAGGGGAGGACGTATATTCCAGAAAATAAATTTAGTGCAATGATTTTTCTCCAAAAAAAAAAGAGAAAGGCCACTTTTTCTCTTTCCCTAACGCGCGTGCGCACGCGCGTGCGCACGCGCGCGCGCGCGCGCACACACACACACACACACACACACACACACACACACACACACACACACACACACACAGACACACACACAAACACACACACACACACACACACACACACACACACACACACACACAGAGACAGACACACACACACACACACACACACACACACACACACACACACACACACACACACACAGACACACACACACACACACACACACAGACACACACACAAACACACACACACACACACACACACACACACACACACACACACACACACACACACACACACACACACACAGACAGACACACACACACACACACACACACACACACACACACACACACACACACACACACACACACACACACACACACACACACACACACACACACACACACACACACACACACACACACACACACACACACAATTTTGACTTATTATCATACATGGTAGAAACCACACAATAATCTCACTAGTCCCTGAACATCCTAAGACCCTTCCCTGACTTGTTTTCTTTCCCTTCGAAGTCGTGTTGTATTCAATCATGTTGATCAATTCCCCATATAGATACTAGAGATCTTAGTATCGAAATTTCAATGTATAAAGATTGCATACAAAACCCTTCTTATGCCTCTTCTAGGCTTCATGCGTGACATTATAAGAGCCAATAAAAACAAAAAATGAATTTCTTTCTGAGATAAGCATGAGGAAAAAGTGCTAAAACACTCAAAGCTTCTTTTAGAGACTAGTCATAGTGTGTGATAATTAAAATCCTTGGTAGGATTCAACAGAAAATGATACATACATGGATATGATTTATGTATATATAGATGATATTACTTATAAAAGAGCTGATTTTTGGAAAATTTGACGGGATATATTATCTCATGCAAATCAATAGATTCTATGAGGATTGTTTTTGGGTAGACTTCAAGGACACGGAGGTTCCGTTCACAAAGTAATCACAATAATCACTATTCCCATCAGTAATATTCACAAGAAGAAGCAACGATACTGCTCTTACACAAGCTGTAGACAACACATTAGCTCTCAATAGTACTATAATTCTTTTTCGCAAGAGTAAGAACTTTGCTTGCATTACGAATAGGGCAATGTGACTTACATGTGCTAGATAGTTGTGCTAAAACTAATCCTATTACACAAAAGCTCGCATCAATAAGAACATGAGGAATTCTACATTCCAATTTGGTGTGATTAGCAAAGGTGAAGTGCATAATCTCATCTTAAGTCCTCTAAAACAGTTTGCCTCATGGTGTTAGGGGAGCTAGATTTTGCCCTCTGAGCTTGAACAAGATTTCGAAAATATGCTTCTGATTACAAGATCGTCCACGCAATGGAAATAATACAAGAATATAGAAATGTTGCAAGAAGTCCCACAACTCAGGACTCATATGTATGGATAACTAGACTAGAGTGATACAAGTGATAACTGGACTAGACCCGAACCAGAGGTATGAAGCAAGATATCTAGGTTACAAGAACTCCCTTGAAGGAAATGAACTAAGCACAAGAAATAACTCCACAAGATCTCGTACTACTAGATTACAAGAGGACAAGACAAGATGTCTAGAATACTAGACTAGACAAGAATAGAACAAGAAACAAGACTAGAAAAAGAATTGAAACTTGGAAAGTACTTACTTAGGGATCTAGACTCCTTGAGCTTTCAAGATTGGTACTCGCAACATTGAGGATGAAGGTCACCAAGCCCTCCTTATAGGTGTTTAAGGGCGATTACAAATTGATGATTTCATCGATGATGTCAACAATCCGAAACAAGACCTCCGGATGTCAGAATCAAGTAAACAATTGATCTTAGGGTTTTGCATGTTCGAGACGTGATGGAAGCATTAGTTTCTCCAAATTTTGAACAAACCATGAGATATACAAGGTCTCATAAAATCTAAGGTTCAAGATGATTTCCTTTGTGACATGACATCACCTCCTCCTCAAGCAATGTGTCCCACGAGGAGTGGCTTCCATGTTCTCTGACTTGGTTTTCATTGGATTCTTCTTATGGAATTCATGAACCATAAGATTTTCTACACGTTCCCAAGTAAGATCACTCATGGCATACCCTTTCCAATGAATAAGGTATTCCAATATTTCTCGGGAGATTCTAGAATCTAAAACATGCTCGACCTCAGATTCTTCATGATTCTCAATCTTGATAGGTGGCAAAGAACTATTCTATACCCCTCAATGGCAAAATCTGGTATGGCTCCAATATTTATACATGGAAAATTGAATGTATTCTCATGGTACTGAGTAACTGGAGCTTAAAGTGGATTGGACCAATCTCAGCCAAGACGATAAAAGAACTAAATCTATGATGGACTAGCTTTGCACAGGGTCTTAAAATTTGCAAATTATTTCTAAGTAATCAGATCTTATTCCCAATATGATAAGATGGATTTTGTTAGACTCAAGAAATGACAGGCAGGAGATGGTTGAACCACATCCTACGAGGGAAGATAAGGAAGTAATCTTCAATCACGGCTTTTGGGGCAAGTGGTTAGCCCATCATGCTCCTAGCTCATAGATCATGAATTCAATTCCCACAATTGGTATAAGAGCCTAAGAAGTAGGCTTGGGCAAGGTGGATGAAAGGCACGCGTGTCGCTTTCAAAGGGGAGCCCAACAAAGATTAGAATGTATCTTCCAATCCATAGGTCAGATTTAGACGTATAAGATATCGTTTGAAAGCTCTCAAAACAAGCTTTCCAATGGAAGACTAGATTGAACATCCAAGATACTTAGCATGGGTGAGAACCAAGTTCAAGATACTGAGGTTGAGAACAAGGGGCTCAAGAGACGAGGGTTGCGAACAAGGCAAGTCCATATGCAAGTGGAAAAGAAAGCGGAAAGGCAAGGTTAAAGAGACCAAGGTTGAGAGCAAGGGTTAAAGAGACCAAAGTTGAGAACAAGAAGGTTCAAGAGACTATGCAAGGGTGAGGACATCAATTCAAGGGGAGATCAAGGATTGATCATTGAGGACAATGATCTCTAGAAGGGGAAGAGCGTGTTAGACTCAAGAAATGACAAGCAAGATATGGTTGAACCACTCCCTAAGGAGGAGGATTAGGAAGTAATCATCAACCATGTCTTTTGGGGCAAGCGGTTAGCCCATCATACTCCTAACTCGTAGGTCATGAGTTCAATTCCCACAAATTTTGAACATCATGTTGATCTGCATATTACTTACATTGTTCTTTCTAGTGAGAGCTATCGATCAATCCTTGGGTGTTTTTCATAGATTGCAAAGAAGGGAGTATGCTTGGTAGGTGTATTAATATTATTGTTATATGCAAAGTCTGTGAAGGGTAAAAGCTCGAGCCAATAATTTTAATGATAGTTATGATGCAATGGAGATATTGTTCTAGGACTTGATTCACCCGTTCTATTTTTCCATGAGTCTATGGATTATTGGCTCTAGATAGTTTAAGTTGAATACCTAGGAGCTTGCAAAGACTCTTCCAAATGCTAGATATGAAGTGTGGACCACAATCACTGACAAATATCATCAGGCAATCCATGAAGCCTAAAGATGTATTTGAGAAAAAGTCTTACACTGCCTGCACCTTTGATTGTTTTGGTAGTCCGAAGGAAGTTTTCCATCTATCCACTTTAACAAGAATGGCATCATACTTATGGGACCTTCATAGATATGTAATGAAATCCATAGTCAATGAAGACTAGGGCCTTTTTGGAATAAGTGAAGTTTGCAAGAGGCCATGAGGTTTATGGAAAGGTACCTTAGATCTATTGCAAGTGCCACATGTTCGAATATATGTTCCAAAATGTCATGTTATAAGCTTATCATGACGTTGCTAAAGTACTTGGATTTTGGGCTTTCCTAGGGGGACATACAACAAGTTTTTATAATATAGTAACCAATCATTTTCTTGGAACTCATTTACTTTATCATCTTTCCCTTCTTGAATTTTTTGCTTGACATTACAAAATAACTCATCGTGTGGTAGAGACTCATGAATTAGATGGGTCGAGACCGAATCTTCTTGATGGCATTGGGAGATAACTGCTAATTGGAGAAATTCTCGCTTGAGTAGTATACTTTGTTGTTGATCTTCACCTTTCTTTGGAGGGGAGAATTTCCTTGAATGGTATGCGACTAGATATAAGCATCCATCATCCCCATGTTGAGAGAGAATGGCTTCCGAGGCAAAGTCTGATGCATCTATCTCTTAAAAAAAGGCTTGGTAGGATCAAGATGAACTAGAATCAAAGCGATGGTGAATGCTGATTTGAGGGTCTGAAAAACTTTTTGTGCTTCATTCCTAGAGAATTTCACATTTGTTTTAAGCTTGGTAACTATTTCCCACTATCTTAGAATAATCCTTGATTAATATTCTCTAGAAGCTTGCCAAACCTAAAAAACATTGTACATCTCTAACATATGAAAGTATTTTCCAATTAAGGATTGTCTCGATCTCTTAGGGTCCATGAATATTCCTTTTTTTCAGACAACGTACCCTAAGAATTCCCCTTTTGTTTCATGGAAAGAGCATTTCTCCAATTTTGCATATAATTATTTTCTCTTAGCTTCTCGAGAACTATGTTTACATGGCATTCATGCTTGTTTAGATCTTCAAAGAATGTCATGATATCATGTAGGTATATTAGCATAAAATCATCTAAATGTTCTCGAAATATATCGTTCATCTTATATACACCTTTATAAGTTCAGAGTTATCCACACTTACAAACCCAAGATAGAGAACACACACACAGACACACAAGAGAAATCAACAATAAAAAGAAATCTTGAAAGATTGCTAGAGTGTTTGTGAGATTGAATGGTATAACTACATATTGAAAATGCCCGTACCTTGTTCCAAATGTTGTGTTCCATTTGTCTCCTTCTCTCATCCTAACAAGGTTCTAAGCTCTTCGAAGGTCGATCTTCATGAAGAACTTTGCTTTGCCAAGGCATTCCAAGAGCTCTAATATAAGTGGTATAGGAGAAAAAAACTTCAGTTGAGTAGACTACTCGTTGTCAAGCCCCCCTTCCCCCCTCCCCTCCCTCCCCCCGCTTGCATTCTTGCTTGCGAGCGCCCCCCCTCCCCCCCCCCCCCCACAGCTACCCTCCCCCCTTTGCCCATTAGCACAACATACAATACTGAATGTATTACCAAGAGAATGTACAAAGATAAATAGCCCATTAGGGTACTAAATGTATATACAAGCCCGGGAAAAAAACCTTCAAAAGAGGGAAAAAAAGTGCCAAGGTAGTCCTAGTTTGTTCACACACATCTCTACCTAAATTTATCAACAAATCCCTCCTAGGATTGATGCGGTGAACAAGGAGTTTGCACTCATGTATAAAGAAGTGCAAAGTTATGTGGAATCAATCCACAAAAGGAAGTAAGCCCAAAGCTTTGTAGAAAGCTTCAAACTTCTCCCTAGGCAGAGCCTTTGTGAAAAGGTTTGCAATGTTCTCTTGTGTGGGCACCAAACTGATCTCTCGAGCAGAGAACTCTCCCTAACATAATGATAGTGCACCTCAATGTGCTTAGTGCGAGCATGGAACAGAAGGTTCCTCGCAATTGTCAATGCACTTTGACTATCAGTGAAGATGGTGGTGGCAGAAGACTGACCAACACCCAAATCCCAAATCAACCATAAGGCGTTTGAGCCACACACTCAATAGTCGTCGTAAAAACGTCGTTGTAAAAGCTGCCCTATACTCAACCTCACAACTGGAAGTGGCCACAATAGGCTCCATCTTGCTCAACGTGCTCATCAATGAGACAACAAACTGAATATCTGGCCGAGTAATGCATAAGTAAATCAAGCATCCAACAACATGCTCATACAGAACAACATCAAATGTGTCTCTAGCATCATGAAGACTCTGTTGGTGCAAATGGATCCAAGCCCACATACTTGGAGATTTGGATATTCACTTCTATGAACTCACATGAAGTCACATATGACTACCCACTTGTAAAAGCATGACTTTTATCTTTGTAAAAGTGCATATGTAAAAAGAGCACTTGCAATCAAGAGTTCTTGCAATCAAGTGAAGACCTCAAATTTACATGAAACATAACTACTTCCTCATCACTTTCAGCTAGGTAAGCCTTCCCATCATTCAGCCTGCAGGCTGCTAATGCTTCCCTTTGGATTGATCAATTTCAACTGATCTACTCTCAACTGCATCTCTAGCTGCCTGTTCTAATGCGCCTCTTTCCCATAGCTGATTATCACTAGTTGACCCTGTGAGAGAATCTCTACCCACACCTTGAGGATGTGAAATTTAAGAACCAACCTTTGGTTGTATTTGAGATCAGATATCTTTCCTAGAGATGGTTTATTGTTCTCTTTCTTCAAACACAAGGGTTGCCACAAGTTGTAGTGCACTATGGTGCACTAGCCGGACCCATGGCATTCTTGAATAAGATATGCCAGACCTTTCCCCAGCAGGATCGCCAAAATGTAAAGCTCCTGTGGCCCAATTCAAAGTGTATCTTGTACTGCCATTTATCATTGTCTCTACTTCTCTTTTTCTCAAAGTAGAACTTTCATTACATGCAAACAGTTGAACTCCCTCACTTGATCACACACTAACTGACACATTCGTGGATCTGCACTACTGATCTAGCTCGCACACTTTATGGATGCAAAGTAGAATCATTCCATACTACAAACATTAAACATTACAAACAGTCGTGAATGATATTCAATTCTTTGTGATCAATGTACATCAATAAGGTCTGGCTGACCCCATTTTCCTGTTTCTCTAGTCTCGTTACAAGCTCAAGAAGGATTGCATCAATCTCAGAATCATTTGCTGACGTCTTCCCTTTTCACAAAGTGCAAGCCTGCATGGTGCTTCTTCCAAGTTTCTGAACTCTTGCAGTTGGGAGAACATTGACTTGAATCTCCCCCTCTACCTCCATTACAGTCGCTAACGAAGTCCCCACCTTCGGCTATTCTGTTCCTCTTCTTCCATCACCATCACCTTAAGCATCTCCTCCACTTTTAGAATCTGACAAAATCAACGCCACACTTTTCCTTTTGCTGCTCGTCAGCAAGACGAGCCAGTGGAGAGGTCTCTTCAATTATCTCAGCCTATTGACAGGCACCTTCAAGAGAATTCAAAACCTTAAACATTTCTCCAGCAATTTGTTACTGCTCAACCCAAAAGCCTGCACAGTTATAGAAGGTCCTGCTGTGTCCACTCGAGTTCCAGTGTCATCATGCAAAGCACAAATCTTACCATATGCCTCACCACCAAGAACAACATCACCCTTTCTCAAAGTTCCATTCTGCACAAGCAGGGTTGCAGGATCTCCCTTTGTTTTGTCGAGGCATGATTCAATCACAGTTCCTTTTGCATCTTCGATTTGGATTAGCCTTCAGTTGTTGAAAGTCCACTACTAGCATGATTGTTTGCAGCAGTGAGTCCACATTTCCACCTTTGGGTGCACTAACTCGAATCATAGGAACATCACCCCCCAATCTTCCAGAATGAGATCTATGCTTGAGGACTCCTTCATGACCCTTTCTGGCTTTGCACTTTCCTTGTTAATCTTGTTGATAACTACAACAGTGGGTACACTAGCAGTCCTTGCATGTGCAGTAGCTTCCTGTATCTGTTGCTTGACATCATCATTAGCTGCCACAACTATCACTGGAACATCTGTCACTTGTGCAGAGCACTAGCTCTCATAGCTGTGAATATCTCATGCCCAAGAGTGTCCAAGGATACACAAAATTGTTTTGCGACGACAGTAGTAACCACACATGTAGCAATGAACCAACTGTCTTTTGCGAGTGATAACATGTCCTTGGAGGGAAATGCCCTCCCCGACATGGCTATTTGGAGGGAGGAGTGGACATGAGAGATACCCCCCTTTTTCTCTCGTCTCTCACTTCCCTGTGTATACAGGATCTTAAAGCTCTCTTTAACTTCCTTTCCTTCAGGGGCACGGCACCCAAAATCTCACTATGAGAGAAGCCCTCGCTCCACCTCTCACCGTAGTTCACACAGTGAGCTAAGGAGAGAGGGAAGGGTACAAGGGGAAAGCCGGAGAACCACACGCCAATGGAACCAACTGGGAAGAGGGTCAGCAAAGGTCCACACAGGCTCATAAATACCCCACACCCCTTATCCAGTTTTCATTAAATCTAGAAAGTATTTACATTATACATTCTGTTTGTGCTTCAAAGGAAAAGTGAAGATGGCACATGGTTTTTAAAGGCTTATAAACCAGGGTACGATGAAAGCCTTGATTTTACATTGGTTGGCAGAATGATCATAGTAAAAGGAACATAAAGGGACATTACATTCCTATAAGAGGAGGCTCATGAATATAAGACTAGATACACATCCAAATCTCTCATTAGAGGGGTAATACATGCCCCAATAATAGGATTCAAACAACGGATTTGATTACAACATAAATATATAGAAACTCTATTGGGAAATCTAGAGGTTTACTAGAGCTCCAATGATGCTCTCCTGCTGTGTTGATCCTTTAGCAATTTCGTCCATGGGTAATTCCGGACTAGTAGCAAAAAATTTCTTTGTTCCCTAATCTTAACTTTCAATACCTTTATACTCTATTTTCTTCCCCTTCATGTAGATCTTCAAGGATTTATTCAACTTGTGATTCAGTCTTCTCTTCTGAATGCACGCTTCCTTTTCATAGGAAAACTCTTTGATGTCCCTTGCATAACGTTTTGGTCCTTCCATCATCCACCTAATCAAGTCTTCCTTCTTGATAATGGAGCTTTGGCATGGGCTTTTCTTTTTGTTTGTTCATTAGGTTATTTGACTCCATATGGACATGGTCACATATGCTGTCCAGGTACAGTTGTACATGTTCATGGTTCTCTGACATAACCCACATTTTGTCCTTGCCCCAATTGTGTACAGCTCAGGCTTGCTTTAGAGAGTTTATAAGAAATATTTTAAAGACAAGTTGATAATCCAAGCTGACTAATCCATCCGAAGCTCAATGTAGACTATATGGCTTAATAATGCCTGATGCAGAGGCTACAAAAATATGAAATTAGTCCAACTATCAGAACATAGCGATAAAAGATGCTAAGAGTTGGAATGTACCATCGAGCTATTCGGCCCTCTCTTCTGGTTGGTACAACCTGAGTCATGGCAGCAT